>SNQJ01S0063683.1:23772-39071 GCA_010110895.2 Picea sitchensis | reverse complement strand
TACGAGGAATTATGTTGGCATCATCATATCCGCCACCCTGCTCAGTATGCTGCCTCATCGGCTCAGCATATTGCTGCCTCTGCTGTGAGGTTCCACCTCTTTCAACTCTTCCCTGAGGCTTTCTCCACTCCTCCTTAGGTATTTGAGTTCGTTCTTGGGCAACTGATTTGCCTCTAGGCTGGCTTCGGCCTCTCCCTCGCTGTCCCTGCTTGCGGCTCAACTTTTATTCGGCTTTCAGAGCCATCTGGTATGCATCCTCAATTGTCCAGATGGTAACCATGCTCAGTTCATCCTGAATGTCATACCTCAACCCATTCAGGTATCTCGCCACCTTCTCGTCATCACTCTCCTGATGACCAGCTCGAATGTTGAGCCTGTAGAATTCTTCGGTGTATTCTTTCACCGTCATCATCTTTTGTCTCAGGTTTTGCATGCGCCTGAACAGAGTGATCTGGTAATCCCTCGGGATGAATTTCGCCTTCATCTTAGCGATCATCCTGTCCCAGCTTCTGATTTTTTGTTTGCCTCGGGAACGTCTCTCTGCCTGCAGCTCATCCCACCATAAGGCTGCATGTCCCTTCAGCTTGGTGACAGCATGCCTTATCTTCTTGTCCTCTTCGATATCTTCGTAATCGAAGTAGGTGTCGAGTGCTCGGATCCAGTCCAACAACTCTTCTGCATTTAGACTTCCCTCATAGACGGGAATTTCCATCTTCGTCTTCGAGCTCATCCTCGAAATGGCTCTAATCAACCTTTCGGTTGATGCATCCTCTGCCATGACTTCTTCTTCAGCATGTCCAACTTCCTCTTCAATCTCGAGATCACTGAACTCTGCTGCACCAGCACCACGTCTCTGGGTGGTCTCTATTTCTTCAAGTCTGGCTCGGAGATCTCTCATCTCTCGCTCCATCTCAGCATTTCCTGCTGGCCTACCTCTTCTTCGGGCATCCATGTCTTCACGATCAGGAGATTGCCTCTCTCTTCTGGGTGGCATGGTGTAATCTGCTTCTCTCTGTTATCAGAACAAAGCGAACTCCTTTTCGGCTCTGATACCACTCTGACGCAAGTCGTGAGTATCAGAGTGATTTCCTTTCCTCTTTCTCTTCTCTTGCCTGCAATATACAGACAAGATCTTCAGGCTCTGATACCACCCTGACGCAACCTTCCCTCGACGACACTGTCGCTCTCACCAAGACCTTCAACAACTCGGCCCGAAGAGTTAACAACTCTTCGAACTCCCTCAGGAGTCCTTTACCCACGGTATACTTCTCGGTGATCTCCCTTCATCCAGTCGGGAAATCGGGTTTAGCGGATTCGCGAACCTTGTGCGCACCTTCCGTGCAATATGAAACCCCGAATCCTGATCCCCGATGTCAATGGTCAACACTTCCGTGTGTCGGGGATTTCCCTATCGGGAAATCGGCAGATGAAAGGTGGTGATTTTCTCACCTTCCAAAACCCCGAACGTCGATGTGCGATGCCACGTGTTGTCCTCTGCTCCATCTTCGTGGGACCCGTCGCAACTCGGGAGTTTACTGTTTCTCTGCGCTCCCTTCGAATTCGAAAACACCGAAGTGCCAAGTCCCGACTCCTCGGGATCTCGTGCCACCTGTCCCTCCGATGATCGACGGCTCCGATTTAAATTGAGAAATCGCAACTCGTGATTTCGACGTGCATGCAACTCTTGTACACGCCAAACCCGCTATGCCGAAATGCGATGGTGAATGAGTTCCACTGCGCTTGGAGGTTAACTCTTTCTCAAGAGTTCAAGTCGTCGATTCTCTTCCCCTTGAAGAGTTCTTCGCTTCACCAGCTTCGTCCTGTGCAACTGAAGCAAAGGTACTATCCCTCCTGAGCTTGGTCCTTCTTCTCCTCTAGAGACTCTGTACCAACTACCCACACTCGGACTCCTACAATTCTTGAGGTGATGGGTTCTTCCGGACTATGTGCATTCACGAAGACAACAGCCCACGCCTTTCTTCTCTCAGACTTACTACTGAGACCTAAATCCGACCTGCACTTCACCTGCACGGCTCGAATAATCCAACACAACTCTGGTCGACGAGAATAATAGCTCCACTGTTGAACCTCCTCGACGCACTCTATGCGGAGGAATTCGACTGTACTCTATGAAGGAATCTCCTGGTTCGAACAATGAACAATTGGAACTTATTCCTTCATTCTCTCAGGTTTCAAACCTGATATGCAATCACATATGCAGCATATAGAAGATAAGCATATAAAGAAGCAAATATGCAACAGCATAATATCAACAACACACAGAGATCAAACACATCCATGGAATTGAATCAAAGCTTTTCCTATTAATTCAATGTCTGTACATGGAGTTTCTTCACAATTCTCCGCTCTGTTCTCTCTTGCTAATGCTGAATAATAATTCTCAATTATACAAGGAGGGTGCCTATATTCGTTTTCCCTCCTGGAAGTGAAACTGTCTAATCTATAGCTAACCCTATCTACCAGCATTTAAAACTATTTAATGCCTTCTTATCTACATTACAATACAAGTGTGCTTCATATGAATGCTCTCATTCAAACGACGGCGCAAAAATCTTTTCAAAATAATTCAAAAATGTATGTGTTGGCGCTGTCCAGCTGTTCTTCTCTTTCCACGCGCTGGCTCGCTTGAGGAAGTCGTAGATGCTCCTGCATCAAAATGAAACTATTTGTGGCACCAGAATCAAATAAAATTTTAACATTGATATGATTTAGCATACATGGTGACTCCACCACTGTGGATTTATGTTCTGCCTGGTGATTATTAACTGCTACATAAATCTGGTGGCTACCGCTTACTCTTCCCATCGGGACCTTTCCTTCTCTATGCACAAATCCTGCTTGCAACTCTAGGTAGTCATGCTAGTAATGGGGCCCTCCACATCCCCAACATGTAACATGATATGGGACCTGTGCACTACTCTGTGACGGTCTCTTAAATGAGTTCCTTCCCCTGGAACCCCTGCCCCTACTAGATGCTCCCTGAGAAGGTTGTGGACCAGCCTGCATCGTTGGTGATGAATGGGATGCTTCACTCGCTGCCATTGAAATACCTGTGGAAACTATCCTTGGTGCGACTCTATTACCATAAGGAGGTGGCCTAGAGCTCCCTCCTTTAGAGAAGGTCCTAGGGGTCTTCCCCACAAATCCAGGATGATGTGGAAATGTCGATCTCATACCTCTATTTAAGCTCATGTGTTCCTCAGCATAACATTCATTTTCAACAGCTTCCGCTACTGAAGATGGTTTCCACATCCGTACCATGGCCCTTATATTAAGGTTTAACCCATAAACAAAGTGTTCTGCCTGTTGTTGATCATTATCCATATATGAAACATATTTTACCAACTCCATGAACCTGATCTCATACTCTTCCATGATCCTATTTCCCTACACTAGAGCATGAAATCCTCCCACTTATTGTTCCTTGTAGTAATCTGGTAGATATTTCCTTCAGATCCTTTCCTAAAAAAATTCCCAAGAGACGTTGTCTGGGGTAAGGTGAAACTGCCTCTCCAGGTTGCCCCACCAGTTCAAGGCAGTATCCCTTAACTGAAAGATTGTTATTTTCTCTTTTTATGTGGAAGCATAGTCTCTTAAAAAAAAACATCGTGTCGTTCCTTCAAACCATGCCTCTGCACGTTCACTAGCACGACCCCCAACAAACTCTGGAAGTTTGATCCTCTGCATTTTTCTAGTGATGTCCTCGAGTGGAGGCCCTCCCCCTGAATCCCTCGACACTTTAGGGTTTCCCTCTCCAGATGGTGGGGGATCCACTTCGATCCCTGCTGGTTGAAGCCCCTTTAATGTCTCATTTATAGCCTCCAAAGAGCACAAAATGAGAGCTAATTCAGGCGATGGTGGTGGCGGCATTAGCAGTCCTTGCGATGATGCCCCTCGACCTCGATTTCCTTGAGTCCTAACCATCCTGTATAATTGAATCTGCATCAAACCAAATGTTTGTCAGGGAAGAGTCTAAGGCAATTCACATTCACACAACTTATACTTGAAAACATAGGGTTAGGCGTAAGTTTTTTTTTACTTGTCTGTAAATAGATGTTACTCTCTTTAGGGTAAGTGGCTAGGTCAGGGTTAAAGCATCTAAGCTCGATGTCTTCGCCTAAGAAAACTACTGAATCTCTCGCCTTGGTAGCTACGCTAGCACTGTACCACACTCGACAATTTCTCTAACTTACCTTCTTAGTGCGCATGAAGCCCCCTCCCCCTTATCATGGTTTAAGTCCTTAAAAATTTCCTTTAAAATTAATTAGTGCAATTTTGAACATAATGTTGATTAATCATTAGAACCTAAAAACCCAATACTAGACTTTAACCTAAGTTTCAATAGTCTTAATCAACACATTTAGTCTAATCCATCAAATAAATATTATTATTTTAACATTTATTGCTCACTTAGTTAATTAATCCCATTCAATTTAACCCAGAAAATTAATATTATTATTAGTATCATAATTAAGTACTTAATTAATCACTAATTTAATTAATCACTTTAGTTTTATTTTATATATATATATATAATTTTATTATTAAATAATTAAAATTTAAACCTAAATTAAACCATTAAAATTTAAAAGAATAAAAAATAATAATAAGAAAAATACAAATAAGAAAAAAATTAAAATTAAAATAATTAAAATTTTAAAATTAAAGTCGGGCATCGTGGGTCCTCGCATGAGGCCCACGTGCCCCTCTCCCCCGCTCTCCATTCCCAACCCTACTCTCTTCTCACTCACATCATTCCTCGCATCATTCCACACTTCCAACCCTACACTCCCTCCACCCCTTTTCATTTTCATTTTTTTTTATTTGCTCAATCATTACACGCAGAGGTGAAGGATGAGGTTGGCCATGGTTGTTCCCTCTGCTCCTCCACCGTTCATCTATGACTCGACTCAAACCCATGGCTTGCGGTGAATATACATAGCCCCAATACCCTTAGGCCCATAAATCTTATTCCCACTCAATGACATCAAATCCACCTTCATCTCATCGACATTGACAAGAATTTTACCAATAGCTAGGGTCGCATCAGTGTGGAGGAAAAAAAAATTTTGCCTACATATTTCACCTATTTCTTCAATGGGCTGAATCACACCAATTTCATTATGAACAGTCATGACAGATACCAAGCCTTTGTTGGGCCCGATGGTGGCCTTGAGCTTGTCGATGTCGATGAGGCCGTCTTTTTTTTTTCACGGGCAAGTAGGTGACCTTGAAACCCTCCTGTTGTAGGTGCCGGCAAGAGTCTAGGACAAACTTGTGCTCTGTCTGCATGGTGATGACGTGCCTTTTCTTGTCTTTGAAGAAATGAATGACGCCCTTCATTGTGATTCCTTCCACAGTTTCTTCTACTACTCTTTCTACTGTTGTTGAGAAAGAGGCTTCCAGGCAGTCATTGACAAGAGTTTTGGTGGCTCTTCTTGACGCCATTGATAGGAGCTTTGAAGCCATTGCCAGGATCTCGAAGTCTAGAGGAGTCTGAAGATATGAAGTACTGGGGTTCGAAGATATGCAGTGTTGGGGTTTGAACAGTGCTACAACAAAAGTATGGGCAAGTGTAAAGCCTAGTCGCTTGGGCACTTAGTCTTGGATTAACTTGTGATCTTGTGGTCACACTAAGATTAAGGCATGTCTAGTCTATAAAATAGCTTTCATTCGATATCTCAATCTCTCTAGCATGTAAACTGGTTTATTTATTTTATTTATTATTTGGTATTGCCTCTTATTTTTCATGGCCTGGTCTCTTTCTGTTTCTTGTTTTTTGCAGTAGCATGTACATAATCATAGTAAATTTGAGGTTGGCTAGGCCAACTATTTGAAATTTCCATTCATAAGTTTTCACAGAGTCTTATGGACCTTAGATGTAGTCAAGAGGACGTTGCAACATCATTTTTTTTACTTATTGAGATTTATTGTTCTGATTGATAACTAGTTTGTTTTATTGTTTGTTTAACCTCTTTCAAGCTTCTGGTTTATTGGACCTTAAAATGATAGGACTATTCTGTCTCAGTATCGGCACTATTCACAGTATTCATTATTTGGCCCTAGACTTGTTGGCTCATGGACTTGGAGATTGGTTGTTCGGTCCCAATAATTTGTGTTTTTTTTTTCTTTTTTTAAGTTATAAATACATATCTTTTATATATGTTTATTTATATATCTATTTAGAAATTCCTGGACATAATTTATATATATTTATACATTTGTTTATATATGTTTGTTTATTTGAAACAAGTGTTAAAATTTATTTAACACTTTCAATGTGTATATTATTATACCATTTACATTTTCAATGTGCATATTATTTATATATAGATCTGTGTTAAAAAAAATGTTTGCTTGGCTTGCAAGTTAGGTGGAGCTAAAGCTTGGAGCTTGGCCCTCAGGCCCGGATTTATATTTACACTCCAATATATATGTTTTCATATACAGATTATTTATATGTGTCTAATCATTTCTATTTACATAACCCCTTTCAAGGATTTCACTTGTACAGGTGAAGGATTTCACTTATACAGGTCAACAAGTTTTAAAGTTTTAGAGGGTTTCAGGGTTGCGTTTCCCAATTGTTGGAAAGGGTTTCAAGGGTTGTAATTAAAGGGTTTCATGTTGCAGGTTTTCAGGGTTGTTTATAGGACACATAACATAGCTTTCAGTCAAGAGTCAAGAGGATGGGTGGGTGGGTAGGCCCTTGGCCCCATATTTTAAACTAGGGCTCTGATACCATGTGTAAGGTCCGTCCATACAGAGCCCTATAAAACATAAATCTAGATATAGAAATGCTATCATAATTTCTTCTTTATTCACTATTCAACGTAATAACAATTCAACATAATAACAATGTTCCGCATAATTAAAAATGAGTTTAGCAGAATTAAAAATGAGCAGCATAATAATGAACAACATATTCAGCATAATAATAATGAACAATATAACAATAATGAATAGCATCATAATAATCATGATAATAAAACGTATCTACCTTAAACTGATGTTTTTCTGAAGCTTTGTTCTGAATCTTTTCCCTACCCAAACTAATTAACCTCCCAACCAGCTAAGAATAGCCTATCCATCTCCCTAGCCCCAAGATTCCTTACGGTTTCTTGGCCCCTGAGCCCAAAATTCCCAACAACACGTGCCCCTGTGAGAGTCCTCAAGCAAGATGCAAGTAAAACCAATAAAAAAGACACAGCCCCAAACTATTCCTACCTCGACCATCTCCCTCTCTCATAATTTAAAAATATATCTTCCCCTAAAAGAGTCCCCCCTTCCCGAGTCCTCCCCCTTCCTTATCTTCCTTCTCCTCCCTTATCCAACCGCCTTATCCCCCCATTAATCCTTAACCACCTTATCCCCCCCAAATAAATGGGTCCATCTACCAATACAATTATATTATAAAATAAGTTTAAAAAAAAATCAAAATTAATAATTTAATAAACTAATATTTAATCATGATACTTAAATAATTAATTAGGGTTGTTACATTCAGCCACATCTTTCTCTACCTCTTGAGATCCCAACCAATTATGGTTGGAATGATGTTGTTAACCCCCCTCAAAATCAAGTTCGAGGATGGTCAAAAATATATTTTCCATTACCACCTCCTCCACCTAAGCGGTCTGCCCTACACATTGCATTAGAATCCTCCCATTCTTATTCAACCCAACCATTTTAAATGATAAAATCTCAAGCCCAAGAACCAGAGCCTAGAAAAGGAAAATGACCTACTCATTCTACTGAATCTGACCAATTAGTAACTTCCTCACACTCAGTTACCTCTCACTCCCAACACCCTAAGCATGAAGATGAGATATCCATTTTCGAGATATTAATCTAGAAATCAAGTGATCATGGAATACCTCGTCAAATGGAAGAACCTACTAGTGGACGAGGCAACATGGTAAGATGAGTTCTTCATGCATAAACACCCACAATTAGTCAACCGTTGAGGACAACACTTGTTTGAAGTGGAGGGATATGTTAAAACCTAGAAAAAGCCCCATTTTATGTGTAAAAACCCTTATTAAGACCTAGATATTGAATTATTACATTTATAGTATTATAATTGTATGTTGGCTAGAACCCTTCATGATACCCTTTCATTATAATTGTACCCTTTGTCTCCTATATATATACCAAGGAGACCTAGTCTTAGGAGCATCTTATTTCATCTCATATTTTATTTTGAATTGGATATATTGTAAAATGAGGTTTCCCCCTCAAAGTGGACTCTAATTCATTGACATTTTATCATTTTTAGGGCATTGGTTCATAACAATGATACTCCTTCTATGTCAGTTTTCAATGATATATAACATGTGTCTAAGGGGGCTACTGGTACCCCTTTGTTCTTATGACAAAGATCAACATAGGTGGCTATCCCTTTGGACCAAGTCCCTGATTTTTCTAGCAAAGCATGTCCATTTGAGCCTTAGTGTTATCATCTAATTGAATAGGATTGGAAGGAGTACCTACATATGTTGGGATGTGGTCAACTTCTCCCATTGAGTTTTCCCAAGAATATGTATGGTCATTGACTATGATATCAATATTATAAATTGTTCTACACTTGGCATCAAATTTCTTATCCAACACGTTCAACTTGTGTAGAATGGCCTGATTTTGGATGACTTTCTCCTACCACATGAGCAATGAAAGCCTTGTTTAGGTAGTAAAGCTCGATGAACTTGAAAATTTTGGTGTCCCTTGTTTTTTCAAATCCATTGTTTGGCACCCACTCCTTGAATTTGGCCTCCAACCGACCCTTGGAAATTTTTCTCCTCTTTTGTTTGATTGCCTGCTCCATATGGTCAACTTTGACTTTGGTTTTCACATAGAATCTATAGTGGAAATATGCAAAAACTTTATTAGCTTTAGATTGGGATTTGGTGATGCACTGGGGTACTTGTTGGGAAGATGAATTCTTAACATAGGAGGAAGAACACTTGTTGTAGCTGTGCTTGCTAGATACAATGTCATACCCTTTACCAACGATCACCATCGAAAGAAATATGGAGGGTCGACTATGAAGTGGAGGAGAAAGGGTGCCTGGGGATTGGGGGTATTTAGTAGGGGTCGGAGTGAAGGGTGTTCTCCCCTAATGAGGAGCTAACAAAGGAGCCTCAATGCAAGCTTTCAATTTTCCACAAAGAACTAGAAAGTTGGCATGCCCCTAATTGTTCATATTTTGCTGAGAACGAAATGAAGGCATATATATAACAAGGAAACACATAGAGATATTGCAAGAAACATAGAAATATAGTAATACATAATTTCTATTAATGAACGAAATGTACAAGAACTATAAAAAAATGGAGAGTGAAATGAACTCTCTAGAATGGTGGCAGATTATCTTCGAGAAGAGATGTGACGAATACGCTCATCCACAAGAATATTTTTACAATGAGGCTTGCAAGGAATTTTTTAACATAAATTATTAATGAGAAAACCCAAAACATCCAAAAATATAACCGCGGAAGATGGAACATCAAAAGGTTTGCGGGCCCCGATGGGGTTAGTTGATACATCAACTTCTGGAGGGCGTACTTTTTTCATACAATCTCCATTTGGGGCGCTCGATATACTGTTGGAAAGGTATAATCAAGGAGTACACATTTCAAATGGCCTAGAAGATATAAAATGTTGTTTAAGACTTCAAAATGGCTCCATAAGTTTAGGACCCAAAAAATCGTAAAAACACTACCATGGTGGAAAACTATGTTTTGAGCTAGTGGAATAGGTGGGTGGCCACCAATATCCACTTGGATCATTCCTCCCCCCTTAGGCAGCAATGGTCCCCATTGCATCAAGTTCTTGTGGGAGATGGGGAAGCCTTTGTTGAATTCGAACCTTGGTGAGCCACTTTCCTTGTTGAAGAATGTGTCATGCTTGTACTTGTCATAAGCTCGTTGAAGAATGCCATGAACCTGTTGTTGGAGGGGTTGGATCCATTCAACCAATTTAGCTGCATGATCTACCTTGGTATGAGTGTGGGAGAACTCTATCAGTAAATATGAAACATGAAGAGCTATATCAATGGGTGTTCTGTTATAGATTTTCTTGACTAGACAATGCGGAGGCACCCTCGTAGGTGAAGCAAGAATATCTTTGTGATCTTCTACAATCTTGTCAACCTACTTCAGATGGATAGAAAGGTCTTGGGCTGAGGATGTAGTGGTCATAGTGTCCTTTTGTTCACCTTCTGACTAGATCATGAAGAGGATAAACTTTGTGGTATGAGAGATTACTTCGCAGCACTGTTTCTCCATGACAGTAGTTGAAACTACCTATGGTACCCTATAGAGTTGACCCCCGAGAGTAACAATGACACTGCAAGGTTGAGACTCATAAAAAAAATGACACTTCCACATATATGGCTGGCCTAAAATAACATCATAGACTTCCAGTGGAAAAACATCACATAGTACCTCATCCTTGAAGGGCTTGATGTTGTAGGTCAGGAGACACTATTGGCTCATGCGAAGGTCTCATCCATGGCGAAGCCACCCGATGTTGTATGGCTACAGGTGCAATGTTTTCGACAAATCCAACTACTAGATAACATCTGCTGAGATTCGTTTCTTTTGGCTTCTGCTATCAACAATGAAATGCAGTGGGGTTCCCTTCACCCACATCTGTGAATGGAAGAGGCACACCTCCCTCCTTGGGCTCCTTTGGTTCTTATAGTTGGATTGTTGTGGTCGCGATTGTAGAAATGGGTTCTACATCGATGATCTGTTTCCTTTTATTTTTTTCTGAATCAGAGTTTGAGTTGGGTTTCGTCTCTTTTTCTTTGAGCTCAACCACTGAGGATTGTTCCGAGCGACATTCATCATTGTTGTGCCAAGGGATTTTGGGGAAGTCACACTACTTTTCACTATCCTTCTTCATCTTCCTGTTACCCTTGTTTTCCTACGTCTTGGACTGGATGTCTTGAGGTTAGTTGTTCTGTGAGTTAGGGACGCCTTTATCGTACTTCGATTGTTGTGGATTTGCAGACATGAACTCCTGATTGTTCTGTTGCTTAAATTTCTTCTCGATTTTGACAACATATCTATAAGAAGATCTCGGTTACGAGATGTATAGAAAATCCATTTCTATTTGGGTGTACCTGTGTAGACCCCCACGATATTTTAGAACCATATGCCGCTCAAAGCCTTTGATACCCAACTTGGTGCACAAGGTATGGAAGGTATTTGTGAACTCTGACACTGTTTGGTCCCTCCCCTGATGTAGTGCGATCCATCTCATGTATTGGTCATCATAGTTTCCAACAATATTGTTCCTTGATGGCATCCATAAAAGAGTCCCAAGTGGGCTCGAACCAAAATATTCCAGACTCCTTTGTGGATATTTTCTCACAGTAAGTCTTCCACCAATCTTTGACATGGGGGGCAACCTTTAGGAGTGCAAAGGTGATCTTTTCTCTATGGAAAAATCGTGGACAAAGAAACAACCTTCTAGTAGATTTAACCACATTTTCAAAGCATTTTCATCTATCTAACATTCAAATACGTGAATATCAATATTAACTTGTACCTTGAATGGGGCAGTTTCTCCAATGTTTCCTCTTGATGAAGACGTTTCTGCTATTGTTGACAATCGTTGAAGGATTTGGAAAAAATTATCCATCATCTCATTCCTCTGTTGCGTGAGAACTTCTGCAAGAAACAACTTGATTGGATATATTTCTCCCTCATCTCTCTTTTCTTCCACCATGGGAGGCTGCTTGGGCTGGTTTTCCTCAAGAGAAACTAGCCCGAGACCCAACTCTTTGTACCCTGACCTCATCGAGGACATGCACTAAGAAATAACAAGGAGTAGACTACTATGATACCACTTATCCATATTTTGCTGAGAATGAAATGAAGGAAGAGATATAATAAGGAAACACATAGAGATATTGCAAGAAACACAAAGATACAGTAATCCACAATTTCTATTAATGAACAAAATGTACAAGAACTATAAAAAAATGCAGAGCGAAATTAATTAGCTAGAATGGTGGTAGCTTATCTCTGAGAAGAGATGTGGCGGCTACACTCATCCACAAGAAGATGTTTTACAATGAGGCTCAAGAGTCCTTTTTTAACATAAATCATTAATGAGAAAACCCGAAAGATCCAAAATCCTAACCCCAAACAATGAAACGCCAAAAGGTTTGCGAGCCTCGATGGGGTTAGTTGATACGTCAACTTTCCGAGGGCATAACATTTGCATACAATATCTGTTTTGGGCGCTCAGTATATCGTTGGAAAGGTCTATTCGAGGAGTACACATTCCAAATGGCCCAATAGATATAAAATTTCATATAAGATTTCAAAACAATCCCAGAAGTTTAGGACCCAAAAAATTGTAGAAAAACTGCCAAGGTAGAAAATTGTGTTTTGAGACAATGGAATAGGTGGGTGGCCACCGATATCCACCTAGATCATCTAAACATTAAAAGGGGGCTGAAGAAGATAGTCAAAAGAGCCTTACCAACATAAAACATAGAAAAATTAAGTTAGATGACATAGGAGGACAGGGGCCATGAATGAGATGGTATCATAAAATAGAGGTTGTAGAAGACAAAATTTGAGGGGAGTAACAGTGGGAAGGGCTATAGGGCGGGCTTGGCACCTAAGACAAGGGAGTGAAGACCCACAGTGAATTCACCTAGCTCTCAGAAATAACTAGTCTTAGACTCCTAGATTTAACTTGTTGTAGATAAGACGCGAGACCAACGAAATTAAGAAGGGATGAAACAAGAAGGGGGGAGTATAAAACCAAAATACTAATCAACAAATTTAGAGTGGAGTCATGGGAGACGATCTTGGGAAGGAGGCTACTGCCATCATTTCACCTTGAAGTTTCTTTTTCTACCACAAAATGTATGCATATGCAATTGTAGAGAACAATTAAAACCAAGTCCCTGTCTTTTCCATGATGGTGCACGATGCAATGATCTTCACATAATCATTCCTAAAACTGCAGGGCAAATGCACTAGCTTTGCGTTGAAAACCCCCATCCTTCGCCGTCTTCCTCTTCTCATAAAGTTAACATGCTTCAATATGCAAACCGAGCTCCTCAAGGCATGTGGGAGTGTCGTGGTCCCGACTTGTGACACCCCATCCGGGTGATATTATTGATAATATTATTTATGAACTCTCAATTGAGTTTAGTTTGGATGGTTGAGAGGAGTGTCATTTGCTCTATCTAGACTCAATTCACATATTATTGAGCTCTTAATAAGTATATTATTGAGCTCTTAATAAGTATAATAAGCATGTTATTGAGCTCTTAATAAGCATATTATTGTATCCACCTTGAGCAATATCCTTTAAATGAGAGGAAATACCCAATAAATTTTCCAAAGTCTCTATTTCAGAAAAAAAAAATACAACATTATTAAATGAATCTAAAATCTTTGGAAACAACTTTTAATAGTTTTTTTTATATATATAAATCTAATGTTATTATAAATTTATCTTAACTTTAAATTTAAAATCAATACAAATGTAAAAATAATTCTATTGATGTTTAAAAATAGTAAAATACATTTACTTTAAACAAAAATCATGTCAATAAACATATGGGAAAAAATATTTCAACAAAAATTATAACAGTAGTGTACACCTTCTACCTTTTGGAAGTTTTCCGGTGACTTTTTCGGTTTGAGTTTGCCTAAAATCCAGTGAGGAATGGTTGGATTTGCAGATTTGAGTGGCTAAGTTTGTATAATCCAAGTGCCTCATGGTTTTTCAACAAGCTGAATCCATTTATGTATTCAGAAATGCAATTTAAACAACAGAAAATAKCTATTTTGTCCAGATTTACATAACCGGATTCCRRCCAAAARAACCMAAAAAATAGAACATTTARTCAATGMCAAAATTATATCAATAAMCCTGAAAAAAATTAYTTMAAATCTTTACCCATACAACCATTCCTCAACAATATTTATCTTTATAAATATAAATARCAATAACATATACAAATTCAAAAATGATATCAATTATCATCAAAATTACAAATAACAGTACTATAATTATATCTGAGCAGCTGAAAAGCTGGAGATAAAGGGAGCTTTCTAGGCTGGACAAAACTCCTGGTGTATCAGTTTTATTACTCATATATCAATTTTCAATAAATTGAAGGTTGGGCTAAACAGAGAGACCTAGTTACATACATACAAAACACCCACGTGAAGAGGCTCATCCATGTCTGCCCAATCTGCTGCAATCACACTATGATTTTAATTTCACAATTTCTATATGTGGTCAACCTGGGTTGTTCGACAGCGAAATGCAGATCTCGGGTTCTGGAATTCAATGCAAAAACTTGTCTGTTCCACTGCCATTGCCTTTGCCCGCCAATCGTTGCAGAGTCTTCCCGGCAATCGAGAACCATTTTTGTTCATCCCCGTCCTCACACCGGGTAACGGGAAGCACTGTATTGTTGTTTCTGCTGCGAGGCTGAAATCTGCTGAAGCCAATGATCTCAGACATCGATCTCTTCTTGTCGATTTCAGCCGATGAATGTTCGCCCGGTCTCTTTGTCTCGGCCCTCGAGCTGCTCTTGGTTTCCATTTCGTCTGTCGGCTTTACATCTGCGAAGGCCATGCGACCGCTCTCGGTTGTGATCATCTGGGAGCTCAGAAACAATAGATCCGAAGGCTTCCTGTCGCTCCATCTATGCTGCGACATGACATCCGACACGACTATACGATGAGCAAACCGACGATCGAATTGCAGCTGCTTCGAATCCTCGTCGGCCTCTGAGAGCAGCAGGCCTTCCTTTCTCCCGCTGCCGAAACACCCAATCGATCCCGCCGCTTCCGACAGACGAGCGCTCGCGCTCAGCTGTCGGAAGCTGTTTTCCACTCTAAATCCCGAGGACTCAGACTCAGACTCTGTCCCCGTGTTCTCGACGTTTTCTCTCTGCACGAAGACTTGCAGGAGCTGAGGCGCCCTGTCGTCGAGTCCCTTGGCTTCTTCGACATTCTCATCATGTCGATAGACCATAAGCACGTCCTGGGCCTCGACCCTGTGTCGACACAAGGGGCAGGTGGAGTGAGATTCAAGCCAGGTATCCACGCAGTCGACATGAAAGGCATGTCGGCACTTGGGCAGCAGTCGCAGGACCTCCGCACCTTCGAATCTGCTCAGACAAACCGCGCACTCTAACCCCTCTTTCAGGCCCTGCAGCGACGCGAATTTGAAGACGGGTAGCGCGTCTATGACCGAACGCTCAACGCCAGAGTCCTTTCTCGCCAAAT
>SNQJ01S0063683.1:0-19527 GCA_010110895.2 Picea sitchensis | reverse complement strand
ATAATTTTGATTGTTTATATAGTAACATATTTCAATGATAAGAAAACCATTTCATAATTGAAAGTGGTTCAATTTATAAAAGTAAAGAGGATAGTTATTGTTCATCTTCTCGGGGGCAATGTGTGCTATTATTGATATGCATGATATTTTGAGCATACAATTTAAGTGTTTATACATAGCAAAAATGTATACAAAGTTGAAGTGTGTACATATGCTTGAGAATTTTGTACACATAGTATTATTAATAGAAGATCACTAAAAACATTTCCATTGCTTTGATGATGATGATGAAGCTCCAAAACTTCCTATACATAATATTATTAATAGAAGATTGTTAAAAACATTGCCATCACTTTGATGATGATGATTATGATGATAATGAACATTTTCATCACTTTGAAAATGATGAACAACATTGCCATCACTTTGATAATGATGATGATGATGAACAACATTGTCATCACTTTGATAATGATGATGATGAACAACATTTTCATCACTTCGATAATGATGAAGAAAATTGTACATACAAAGTTGTTGACGATGATAAAAAATGTACATACAAAGTTGAAGTGTGTACATATGCTTTAGAACTTCTTACATATAGTATTATTAATAGAAGATCACTAAAAAAATTGCCATCACTTTTTTTTTTTATGATGATGATTATTGTTGTTAATAAAAGTAAACATGATCATTATTATTCATCATCTTGGGGCAACGTGTGCTATTATTGACATGTATGATACTTACTTTTGAGAATAAAACTTGAGTATTTATACATATCAGAAATGTATATACAAAGTTGAAGTGTGTACATATGCTCTAGAACTTTGTATGCATGGTATTTTTTTTCTAGGTTACAAAGCTTGGGGAAAAAGCCTGAGTACTTCCCCTCATTTCGAAGATTGTACCCAGGGTAAACCCTAGAATCTTTAGGGCATACGACCAATCAACAACATGGCTCAAAACCATTACAACAATGTACTCATTATGAGCTCAACATGTCACTTGTTGGAATTGAAACCACATGGGGAGGGTAAAAAACATTCCTCCCAATGACTCGAGCTAAACTCCATTGACTCATACACATAGTATTATTCATAGAAGATCACTAAAACCATTGCCATAACTTTTTTTGTTTTGTTTTGATGACGATGATAATGAAATTTCTTAGGTTTCTTTATAATTCTATTTTTGTGCTCGAAAATATTTAAGAGAAGCTTTCCTAAATCACCATAGTTTTAATGAGTGAAAAGGTTAGGAAGGTCAGTACTGTAGGAAATATTTTGAAATTGTGATCTAATGTGGATGTACATAGGACAATATGATGATGATGAAATTCCTTGCGGTTATTTATAATTCTATTTCTATACTTGAAATTCTTTAAGAGAAGTGTTCCTAAATCACCATAGTTTTGATGAGTGAAAAGGTTAGGAAGGTTGGTATTGTAGCACATATTTTGAAATTGTAATATAATGTGGGTGTACACTGAAGAATCTAAGAGATTTCTTTTCATCTTCAATCCTCTTAGTGTCACAAATATGAAAAATGCATTTGACCATGATGTTTTAGGGATTGTCCAACCCCTAGTTTCACTATGGAGCTTGTGAGAGTTTGTACCTATTCTGACAAAGTTGATTTTCTTCTTTACACTAGTCAAAATAGAGAGATACTTTTGATCTTCTAGATTAGGGTCGATCACCTCCTTAGAGTATTTTAGTTTTCTCTTATCCTCTAATTCTCACACCACAAATTCTCCTTAAGTTTAGATGCAATAATATGCTTCATATTATTGTTAATCCAAAGAATGACCTCTTGCTTTATGCCCCAATGATTTAGCCAAGAGTTGGAATCTTTTATGCCAACCTTGCTTGAGCCATAGGTGGTGTTGACTAGAGTTTGAAGCAATCTTAGGAAGCCTCTTGTCTTATATATACATATTCTTATTCTTATTATTTTTATTTTTATTTTTATTTTTCTTAAAAAGTTCATAATTTCATTATAAATTGTAAAATCCCCGTTTTCAAACCCCAAACTAGTGATGTATATTGTAGATGTAGTAAATGGATGAGATCCAAAGTGATGTAATATGTAAATGATGTAAATTGAATATAATGAATAAAATGTATCTCCAACTCTAGATGGACATAGACAAAGATTTGGGGGTTATGTATCCACACAAGAGGGAAGGGGTTCAATGGGGGGAGAATTTACCCATGTCTATTAAACCAAAATCCATTTATTATTTCTTTCTAAATTATCCTTACCATGAACCTTCCATTAGCTATTGAGTGTTATATAGCCCAATCATTGAATTCATGTAAGAGGGTGGGTGTGATAGTCACATTCCATAGTTATTGAGAGCACATGGGTTGAGTACAATACGCTTAGGGAAGAGTGCAAGTCAAGGAAGCAAGAGAAAGAGAGGAAATCTGTAAGGGTAAGATACTATAATTGCACATTCACGTTTTTGCATAGAGAGTTGTTTTTACATGGAGTTTTCTAGCCAACAAAGGAGTTCTGAGTGCTGAAGCTTGAAGGTAGTTGTTGTGGGAATTTTTGGCAGCTATAATTTAGTGGATAAGGAGGCTACGTTCCTACGAGTAATGCACTATTCAAATTTCTCCAAGGAATCGTGTGTTTTTCTACTGGGCTAATTTGTGTTGCAGTTGTGGAATTCATGAAATCCTAGCAAGTAGAAATTCCTGTCTAACCTATGTTGGAAGCCCTGGAGGGGAGTGGAAAGGCTTGAGAGTCTGTGAGTAGTGAAGGGGGATTCCATCCCTTAGGTTTTGCAGGTTGAGGGCGTGAGAGATAGTGTACTAGAATTAATTGTGATAATTGGTTGTTTAGAGGGGGGCATTACCCATGCTTAGGGACCACCATCTCTTGTGGATTCATAGCCCCAGCTAGGGGATGTCTTGTTGTTGAGAACTAGAACAAAAAGGCTATGGTTGGGAGGCATGTCAATCCTATACAATGGGTTGCACATTTTATAAGATAAATGTTGTTATTTGTTGTGTTTATGCATGTATAATGTTGATTTAGTTGTTGTGCAATTTTCTCTGAGATATATTTGGTTGTTATTTCTTGTTGTGAATAGAATGATGCATTTAAATCCATGTTTGTATGGTTGAATGTTGTTGTATGTTATTTTGTTGTTGCTATGCGCAGTTAAGCAATTATATTTACGTTTTTAAGCAACATAGATAGTTGCAAGTGTATGAATGTCATGCTATGGGTTATTTCAACATTTAGATTTAGTATCATAAATTTTTATTGGGACATTTTAGCACTGACGTGACCCAGTTGGGGGATGGGTATGTTATAGAGTGGTATTAGATCTTCTGGTTAAACATTGGACCCACATGGGCCAAGAACCAATGTGAAGTTGGGTAAATTCATTGTTATAAACTTTGGTATGAGAAAATTTAGGGGAAAAACGATGGAAAACCATAGAGAAAATCTCCAAATTCGAAGGAAAATTAGAGATTTAGTTGCCTTAGAAATATGTGATATTTTTAATGGTGTCAATCGTCCTGGTTACAAAGTTAAATTCGACCTATAAGGTCAAATTTTGCATTTTAATGGAGGTCGACGAAGCTGGGAGAGTTCAATGAATTAATGACTGAGATAGTTTTTGATCTCAAGATCAACGACTGAGATTCATTTTAATACATTTAAAAACTTCTAATGTTTTCAAAGTTTGGCAAGGATGCCAAATTGACGGTCTAGATTCAACTTCGGTGATTATAAAAATGAGATAGATCAACGGTTTGGATTCATTTTTGGTCATTGGGAGGTTGGAGAAAACCAATGGTGCAGATTGTTTTTTTCGAAAGATCAACGATCCTAATTCGTTGAGGATTTTTCGCCAAAATATTTTAAGTGTCGAAGTTCTCCAACAAAATCCATCGATCGTCGATGGTCAGGGATTGACAGAATTTGGTGAAGGTTTGATGCATCCAAAGGGGATCATCGTAGGTTGGATATCAACGAATTTTGGTGAGAGTTTACATTCATTTGAGAGAAATCTCTGATTGCCGATGATCGGGGGTCAAAATATTTAGCAAGGTGTTTTAAATGTGTCCAAGAGAAATGATTGATCATCAATGAGGAAATGAGGGTGATGACATGTCACACCACAATGACATCCATGTGTCATTCCACATCAACATCCACATTTCATGCCACGTCAACAAAGTTGACACCTTAGTATGACGTGTCATGCCACGTTAGCATAGTTTCCACTTCAATGAAGGGAAGGTCGATCACCAATGGTCGGGGTTCAACAAGATTTGTGGGCAAGTGGTTGTCAAGGAAATTCTCCAATGGCCAATGGTTGATGATTGGACATCGGGGAGATTCATGAGTATTTTTGGTTTACCAAGATAAATCGAATGTGCACCGATAAGTGATTGATTGGATCTGATTTTAGGTCGGGTAAAACAAATGCCCCTCTCCTCGGGAGGTTTCGAAGTATAGCAGGGAAAGCAATAAAAAAGGAATAGGATAGGTTGGCATGGCGGGCAGGTTCGACGCGGGTTCGATCAGGACATGCTCAGCTAGTTTCATTCATAGGTCGGTCGGTTCCTTTGTCAGGTTCAAGTTGGCAATAGAAGGACTAGGAACGAGAGAAAATGTCAGGGGTAATAGAAAGACTAGGAATGGTTGAGGGTGCTCCGGTGATGGCTGATGGAAGATGACTGGGCGTCGGGGATATTTTCAAGCTGTTTTAGTCTACCAAGATAAATATTTGATGGTTCATGGATGATGATCGGGTGTCAGGGAGATTCACGAACAATTTTGGTTTGTAAAGAGAAACGATCAATGGTCGATGGTAAATGATCAGGTGTCAGGGAGATCGGTGGGCGAGTTTGGTTACAATAATAAATCTTCGATCATCGACTGTCAATGGAGCTCAAATCAACAATGTAGATTTATTTGGATTTGATATCTGACTTAGATTAAAGGACTATTAAAACACTAAAAACAATAAAATTTATATGAATTTTTTGGGTTTTTGAAGGTCATTAACTTGTGGGGCAATTTTAAGGCTCTAAACGATGTTTTTATTCAATCAAAACGCACAAAAATAAAGTGTAATGAGGTACATTATGTCTTTGCATCTTAAATAAAATAACTCAGAGAGAGTTATTTTGGGCGCCAAAGAAAACTTGTGTGAGAAAGTTAGAGCTGAAAAAGTTAAGGTAAAAACATTCGACACCCGTTTACTTCTAGAGGGAATAACTCCTTGCTCAAAAGTTTGTTTGGGGCACAAGAGMAGTCTATGGAAAKCTTGTRAATCATAAAAGACAACCATGGAGCTAAATTTGGGTTATGGGTACTTGAAAATGTGCAGGAAGAGAAAGAAGGCACATGTAGAATACAAGGATAAACTGGGAAAAACGGTCAAAACTTCTTTGGACCAYAAATTTCAGCTCCGAGCTCAGATTTGAAAAAACAAATAGTCATTGGAAAGGTATTGAGKAGGAKAAGAAATATATGCACCCAAAATTTTGAATTGGTCACTAAMAATTTCTYATAAGTAATAAAATATATTTCTGAAGTAGTAAAAGAGTGGAAATTGCAACTTGTAAATGTTTTAATATTTTTCTCAAAGCTCAAAATGAAGCATGGGTACATTCCTTAGAGAGATGTTTCAGAGGGTAATATGTTTAGGGAATAAGATTTTTATTTGAAATGTTGTATTATTCATAAATTGATATGAAAAATAAACTATAATCTAATTGATAAATATTTTGCAATATGCTTAATTCTAATAGCAATTATTGCATGCACATTCTTGTAGAATTAGAGATACAAAAGTGGACCTTAGTTCCTACATGAGAACTAGAGATATGGAGGACTCTAAAGGGTATTACAACCATGAAGAATAAATTAGAGGTCTGCATGTCATCATGTATAGTGTTGAGACTAAGTCTAATGGAAGAAAAGACAGGCATGAGCCTATAACTATGAGAATCCTGTAAAAAGAAGTGAATTTCTATAGGGCCAATAATGAAAGGATTATGAAGGCTAAGGAAGGGATACTTCAAAGCCTAAATATTCTACAGAAAAAAATTCAACAAATATTCAGGAAAAAAGAAGGAAGTTGGTGCAAGGCAAGTGGAAACATCTATACCTCATGATAGGAGGGATTATTATGAGGATCTAGATGGTCAAGGAATTCTAGAAGACATCATCATCATCATTCCTCAGGGAACTCGACCAGAAGAGAATGTGCATGTTCGAGGTCGGAAAGAAACCCATGTCTTCGGTCATACATTAGAGAAGGAGACATGGTTAAGATAACTTGCAAGGGGAGCTGAAGAAAATTAAGCCACCATCATTTGATGGAGAGAAAAAGAGAAAATGAGATACATAAGCATGGTTGCTGGGAATGAGGAAATATTTCTAGTTACATGATTACTTATTGAATGCAAAAGCCATAATTGCAAGGAAATACATCTATGTGGTGGTATCGACTGAGCAAGTTAATAATCTTGATGAGAAAAACATTTCTTGGAAGCATTTCAAGAAATATTTTCAACAACAATACTTGTCAGAGCAGTATTTTGACAAGAAAATGCAAGAGTTATTTGAAATCAAATTTGGGAAAATGACTATGGATGAATAAGATAAAAATTTCTTGGAACTTCTCAGGTATGTGAGCTTCATCAGAGATGAGAAGGTCAAAATTTAGAGGTTTCTGAGTGGACTTCCATCCTTATACAAGGATAAAATTCAATTTGATGAGACCAAAAATTTAGAAGAAGCCATAAGAAAGGCCAAGTATTTGTATGAGAAGAATAGAGGAAGGCCAACTTTTAAAAAGGATTGGGATGACAATAAGAAATGAAAGATGGATCAAAGGAAGAACGGATTCAACCCACCTTTCATAAGGAACATATCTCAAGCATATCAACAAGGGAATCCATCTCAAGGAGATTAGAAAATGATAGAGTCCTTGGGAAAGAGGCCAAGAAAACAACTTATAAAGTGTTGGGGATGTGAGGGAGATCACATGTATAAATATTTTCCTCCTCGAGGAGATAATATGGAGACTATGCATAAAATCAAGAAAGAGGAGACAATTGAGGATGTGGGAAAAAACATGCTAAGGATCTATGCAACCTTGGACAATAGACAAGAAAATTATCAATCCCACATGATTGAAGTGGAAGGTAATATTCATAATCATCCCATAGCCATTTTAATTGATTTTGGATCTAGTCATAGCTATATAGATCCAAATATAGCTGAAATATTTAAATTGAAGAAATGTAAGCATGAAACGTCTTGGTTAGTTCAACTAGATATGGGAACCAAGAGAAGAATTCATGATCTTGTTAAAGAATTCCCTATAAACATGAATGGAATTAACACTAAGGCTGATTTGAACATCATATTGTTTGGGTCTTATGTCTTCTTGATTGGAATGGATTGGATAGAAAAGAATCATGTTGCTTTAGATTGTTATAAAAATATTTTCACATGTTTTGATGAGGAAGGGAATTCAAGAATAGTGCAAGGTATTCCAAGGCCTATATTTGTCCAATAGATTTCAATATTGCAGCTGGAAAGAATTTATAGAAAAAGGTGCCAGATATATGCAACCCACATGGAAGAACCAATGATATATAAAGAGCCAAGTCTTGAATATTATCCAGTATTGAAAGAGTTTGAAGATGTGTTTGAGGAGCTGTTGGGATTACCACCAAAGAGGGATATAAATTTCTCTATTGACTTAATTCTTGGAGATGCCCCAATATCCAATACTCCCTATAGAATGAGGATGCTAGAGATAAAATAGTTGCAAATGAAAATAGAAGAGTTATTAAACAAAGGGTACATACGCCCAAGTGTTTCCCCTTGGGGTGCCACAATTATTTTTGTCAAGAAAAAAGATGGAATGTTGAGGTTGTGTATTGACTTCAGACAACTGAACAAGGTTACAATCAAGACTAAATATTCTTTGCCAAGGATTGATGATGTTTTTATCATACAAAAGGAGAAAATATATTCTCCAAGATTGACTTGAGGTGAGGATATCATCAACTGAGAATCAAAGAAGAGGATATTAGAAAAAAATACTTTTGGACAAGGTATGAACACTATGAGTTTGTGGTGGTGCCTTTTTGGTTGACAAATGCACTACCACATTTATGTGTCTGCTGAATGGGGCATTTAGAGATTCCTAGACAATTTTGTCATTGTATTCTTGGATGATATTCTTATCTATTCCAAGACATAAGAGGATGTTGAAACAAACATTGAAACTGAGGGGGGGGGGGTTGAATCAATGTCTAGAACTTTTGGCTACTTTTCACACTTTCATAGATTAACTAAATAAGTTATATGCAATTCAATTAATTATTCATAAACATGTATAACAAAAACTGTATGAAGTAGATAAAATATCATTCTTTTATTTATTTAAAATGAATGAAAACAAATAAAATCAATCCTCTAATATCTTCAACTTGAATTAAATATGAGATATCCAACTCTTTGATACAAGACTCGGCTTGTAGTTCTCATATCCAACTAAGAAATGAGGAATCCAAMCCTCATAACAAGACTCGACTTGTTGACATGGATGATTTTAAGGATGGAAATTTATTTTAAAATGTAGAAACCTTGGTGAATCTTACTAATCCTTCATATGCCAACTATAAATGTTTAGTGAAATTTTTGTAAAAATATTCAAATTTCTATGGATTTTATATAGTTGTATTAATTTTTGGTGATTTTTAAGGTAAAATAATTTTATCCTATGGAATTTGGGCGAATCATTTTTAGAATGGAGAATATTTTTTTGGGAAAACCATGGAAAATTAGCCCATGAGAAAAATTTAGCCCCTAAAATCATCCTTGCTTGTTGATCTCAGATCCAACTAAGATGTGAGGAATACAATCCTCATGACAAGACTTAGCTTGTAAACAGGCAACAACCTGATAGAATGAACTTTCATTCAATCCATTATATATATATATATATATATATATACACACAAAGACAACTTCTTCCCCTCGTATTCCTTTACTTATGTAGTCCTCCAAAAGGTGCCACTTTGAAACAATGTGTCCTCTTGGAATGAAACATTGCACCTGTTCATTTAATTAACACAAATGGTAATTTTTATTAATTGATTTTTGTACACCAATTTAGACAATGACTTTCGTATGAAGATTGTGGAGTGGTGGAAACAAACTTTACAATTATACGACATGGGTTTTTTGAAGAACATGCCCAATTAGCTGATAAGTAGGATATTTCCCCATAAAGTGTACGAGGTGGCCAGTACATGCGGTTTTTTGAAATAAACTTGCCAAGATTTTCCTTTCATCGTCGGATGCCAGATCGACTTCAGTACATATTACCTCTTCATGAATGTCTAAATCGACCTCCACATATCTCCTTTGTTGTTGATTATTTAAAATCAACTTGTAAACATTTTACTTGATGGTTATATTAAAATCGGTTCCCTCTCAGCTGCTAGTCACTAAAGATTTGACTTGGTCTCACCCTTTTTCTTATTTTCTTCCTCATTCAACCGAAAAACATTTTTTTGGTCGACTCAACTAGGAGAAATTTTGACATGAGTATTTCAATTATAGTCGAACGATCATGCTTCAGCATCGAACTGACTTGTATTTAAGTTTTCTTTGACTTCGACCTTTATGTTACTTCTTTCTTGGACCGACTCGACTTGGAAGAAAACTGACTTGAGAAATTCGACTTTGGTTGTCTCAACTTGCTTTGGACGACTTGTATTTCCTGACTCAATTTTCCTTCGACTTTGACCTTCATTTGGTTGACTTATCTTCGACTCGTCTTGAAATCGATTGACTTTTCTTCTCCAACTTCCGTCAATATGTAGGCTTGCAATCGGTCGACTTGTCTTTGACATGTCTTGCAGTCAATCGAATTCCATATAGTCGACCTTATTTTTGTTTGAATCGATTCGACTTGTGACTCGATGGTGTCAATGCTTCCTCACCAAACATCCAACATTGACATTTTGTCTCATCTCTCTACTCTTCTTCAATTGATATTTTTTAAATCACTTTTAATGAACCATGTCTTATTAACTTCTTTATTTGTGATTTGTATGGATCCATATTGGATTATCCATTTACCCTTTTTGTCTGGACAATTTATTCACATTTTCTTCTTTTTTTCATGGATGTTAATGACACAATCTCAACCTTATACAATATAGGATGAGTGTATCAAGATCATACAATATATTAGTCAATATTATCTTTCTACTGGTATTCAAGTCACCTTCATAACATTATGTCCAATATTGACAATGCTTGACATTCAAGTCACCTTCATCACATTATGTCCAATATTGACAATGCTTGACATTCAAGTCACCTTCATAACATTATTTCCAAACTTCATAACATTATGTCCAATATTGACAACACTTGACATTCAAGTCACCTTCATAACAATATGTCCAATATTGAAAATGCTTCTCAAACCAATCAATCAATGATACTTCACCTATTTATCAAGGTTGACATCAATGGAAACCAAATTTCCAACAGAGGAGCATGTGAGACATTTGAGGATGGTGCTACAAGTGTTGAGAGAGCACCAATTGTAATCCAAATTGAGTAAATGCACTTTCTATCAAAAGAAGATCCATTATTTGGGTCACATTGTTTCAAAAGATGGCATAGTAGTGGATCTAGAAAATATTGAAGCAATAAAAAGTTGGCTAGTGCCAACAAACATTTCATAGGTTATATCATTTATGGGTATAGTTGGTTACTACAAAAGATTCATTGTAGGATTATCCAAGATTGCACACCGAATAACATCTTTGCAAAAGAAAAGAATAAAGTATGAATGGAGTGGTAAGTGTGAAGATAATTTCCAGTGCTTAAAGGATTTTCTAACCAATGCACCTATTTTGAAAGTTCTCTATCCAAATGAATATTTTGTTGTGTGCACAGATGCATTCAAGGAAGGGCTCATCGGGGTCCTTATGCAAAATGGACATGTAATTTGTTATGAGTCAAAAAAATTGAAGGAGCATGAAACAAATTATGCTACACATGACTTAGAGTTGGAAGCCATGGTATATGCCTTACAAATGTGGAGGAATTACCTTATGGGTAGAAAATTTAAATTGAGGATAGACCATAATGGTCTGAAATACTTGTTTGAACAACCAACACTACATTTTAGACAAACTAGATGGATGGAATTTCTTAGTGAATATAACTTTGATATGAATCACACAAAAGGAAAATAGAGCAAGGTGGATGATGCACTTAGTAGAAGAGTGCATAAAATGCATGCTTTAGTCGTTAGTATGTACATGATATATTTAAAATATAGAATTCTAGAGGTCGTGACAACATATCAACATTATGTGAAAGTTAGAGAAAACTTATAACATAATGATATACAACATAAATATAAGAATTACAAGCTAGAAGAGGATGTAATCCTCTTATTTTAAAATAGAGTTTATGTTCCCAGTTCTCAGGAATTGAGAAATGTAGTTCTAAGGGCATTAGGAGAATTTTGAGGTAAAAAAAGGGCCTCCTAAGAGATATGTTAAAAAATTCCAAATCAGTCATTTTATGGGGAAGGTATATTTGACAACTCACTTCTTACACCTCATTCTATATACCATCTAAATAACCATGGTTGGGTTATCTTTAAAGGTTGACTAGAAATAAAATTAATAAAAAATGATATATTGATGTGATTGATAACTTTCCCAAAAAACATTGTACTTGAAAAACTAATGTGTTTCTATATATTGAACTTGGAGACCAATTTAAATAATAAAATATGCACAAAGAAAAGACATTATCCTAGCAATATTTATGTTTCACAATTTTGAATATTCATGATTTTAATTTAAAAACAAAACAAAAAACTCATGATTTTAATTTTTTTAAATGGACAAATCTGATATAAGCATAATTTTAATTTTTAAAATTTAATTTAAATAAAAACAGAGGAAAATGTAACCTTGGCATAATTTTAATTTGAAAACAAAAATGTTAAGAAACAAAATGTGGGAATAATTTTAATTTTTTCTAAAATCTTAGGCAATTACACTATGTCTAATCACCACTGAAAACAGGTTCAAGCACCATTGATATTGTTTAGATGTCCAAGTTGGTGGGTCAAATCAAATATTGAAATCATTTGGATGTCTAGGTGGGCTAGTAGAATCACGATTTAAAGTTTTTAGAGATCCTTGCTTGGGTGGGCGGGTTGAATCACCACTGCAAATGTTGGGTGAGTCGAATCACCACTGCAAATGTTATCATTACTGCATAAAATAGTCTGCAGGAGTAAATTCAAGCCAACATGAGTGTACAGAAGATGAGATATTTCCCTCACCATGATACGACTAATATCCAATATTTGGGATAAATGCCAAATTTTCATTTACTTTCGTGCTCTTGCGAATTTTTTCTTCTATTTCTCCAGCCCGCAAATTCTTTCTCCCATTTCTCTATCCTAAAAAATCTTTCTTCATGTCCAATTGCTGAAATAATTCCACCTACCTAGATTGATTCATTTATCTTAGAAATGAGTTTTATAGATAGGATGACCTTACTTTAATTACAGTTATTCCAGATCATGAAACCATACAAAGACTGCATAGACAAAGCATGTTGTATGGACAAGATAAAAGGAGGAAGAGAATTTTCAAAGAAGAAGTGGAGTAGAGATTTTGATTCCAAGTATTTATTCATTAAATCCATCTCTATAGTCATGCTTCTCTTGTTTATTTTCCACAAATTCACAGGTTTTGGTTGGAATTGAAACCATCAAATTCATTTGCTCTAACAAGACTAGTAAGGCATTCCTTTGCATTCATTTTTAACAACTTTTGGTTTAGTCTTTGTTGATCAGTGATAATCATGGCCCATGACAACATAATTGTTGTGATATTCAATAGAAGTTCTGTTAATATTTCCATGAGCACCTGTTTTCCCTACTCCTCAGAGAATGTAGATTGTTCCTACAGGGCTAATCCATATTTTCCTTTTATTTATGGATGCAATGACCCAAAACACTCCCATAGAAATCTTGTAGCACTCCCATAGCATACTTCTAGCATACTTTTAGCAGCATCAATGAACCCGTAGCATTTAGTTTCAATGAACCCTTAGGAAAGGAGACTTTGTAAGGGGTTTGATACAAGTTGTGTAAATTTCCATTGCCAAGATTAACTCATACAATTTAAGTAATCTATCTCATCTATTGAGAATAATAAGACAATATGGAGGAATGCATTATCCATTATGCCTCACTCACATTTTTGTATTGCAACTCCTACCCCTTTTTTAACTAGTCTAAAATCATATTTCATTTGGTGCACACATATAAATACACCATAAACACACTTTCCATGATTAATTGAACGTAAAGTCTATCCTCTTCCTTACTTCAAGGTGTGTTTTGGTTTATCCCATTAAGATTTCAATTGTTTTATTTTATAAACTCAGAGAAATCATAAAAATTGTGACAATAGATACATTCAAGATGAATTTTATAAACTTAGAGAAAACATCAATAACATGAATTACAGGAACTGAGACATAGAAATTTGAATCACTCAAAACTTGTGAATATTCTATTAAAGATCAGATCTTTCTTGGGCCAAAAGAGCTCTCTTTACATCATTTTTTTTTATATATCTTTAAACAAATTAGGTCTTAATCAAATATTGTTATTATATCCTATTTTCTATATTTTCAAATACAAAATGTCTTTGACTTCTTAAAAATAGGAAAATCAGAAGATAACTGTTTCAACTCCTAACTTTCTTCAATCTTCCTTGGTGAGTCATTTTTTCAATAGGTGGATGAAAAAATTCCAAGTTTCGCTTGATGGAAAATTGAATGAATTCATATGCCTAAACACAATATCAAGCTCAATGTATTTCTCATATGTAGGATACTCAAAAATATGTTTTTGAGTAGATCTACAATATGTTTCCCTCTTAAATTGTTGTCCATACCTTGGAACTTTGCTTCACTATTTTTGGCTACAAATAATTTTTTCTGTAGCTTTCATATGATAATACTTTTCCTTTATCATTCCAAGATGAAGGTAACGTCATATTTACTAGATTCTCAAATTTTTGTTTGAAACACTCAATGTTTCTTTTCACCATTATGCACTTATTTTGGGCTTGTTATAGTAAATTTCTTTTGTGAAAATATTTTCAGCCTCCATCACCACTATTGTTCTATCTTTCACACCCTTGGTTTGTAATACTTTGTTGGTATTTGAATTCAAGAATTCGATAATGTTGGTAGCAACCTAAGGTCTAGTTCCTAATTCTTGAAATACTTTCTTTATAATATCATCAACTTCATCTTTCAATATGATGTCATCATCAATTATTTTGAAAGAATTCCAAATCTTGCCAACTTCATCAATAATTGCATCCCAAATAATCTATTTTTCTTCTATCAAATATGGCTTGCTAGACGACTTATCCTTCATTTTATCCATGTCTGTTATCATGTTAGCTTTCAACTTCTGATACTCTACAATAATTTTATCCTTGTCCTTGGTTTCTTCACCCTGAGTTGCAACTGTTTTCTCCAAATTTTCAATCTCTTCTCCCTTCAGGTTCAAATATGATAATGCCTTAGATACTCCTACTGTTGGATCTATTGATTTTGTTGATTGATAAGAAGATGATCCAACTTTTAGGATTTCAATTTTTTTTCATACACTTCAATTTGCTCACCCATTTGTACCATTTTCTTCAATATTTCATCCTTTTTTGCTTGAATTGCTTGTAACTCAGAAGTTTGTACATGATCAATTCCTAGGATTTTGAGCCTACTTTTTAGTGACTAGATATTTGTATCATTTTTCTTCATCAATTCTTGCACAAATGTTGTGTCCTTTCGATTTTCTCCCAAATCCATTACCCATTATTCCAATTCTTCCACCCTAATCTGCCTGGTCCTAGTGGCCAACTTTTCATTCTTAAGTTGATTCATGAGCTTCTCATTTATGGTTTGGAGCCTTTTGATTCCCAGGTTAGCTATATATATCTATTTATCCTTATGCAATTTGTCTATGGAGATCCATCATATCCAGTAAGTGAATTGCATTGAGGTCAATGGATACATTTGTAACGTTCTTTTTCTCTTTGGGTTCTAGTATGGCTATGTTCAATTTTCCTTTTTCATAGTACACAACTAATAAAATTCTAACTCGAGCTATCTCATGGTTAAATATTTTAGGTAGAATGTTTTGCTTGATCTTTGCACCCTTCTTCCTGGTAGATGTGAATTGATTAACATGATCAATCTACTTTGTTTGATCTTTATTTGATGATTATGTTCCAGTCTGACTTTTTGTATTCTAAAAATTTGTTGATGATGACACTTCTATTGTTACACCATGTTCTTTAATGACTAGTGCTACTTTTTCTAGTGACTCTTGATTTGTATCTTCATCAGGTACCTTTGTCTTTTATCTTTTTGCTGACTTCTCTTCCTCTATTTTTGAATCCTTTGAGGTTGAGTATGAAGTCTTCCTTTTGTATATTTTCTCAAACTGCTGAGGAGACTGAAGACTTCAAATATTGTTCTGTTACTTTATCATGAACTTTCAAAACTTTTTTCACATCTTCCCAGCTATTCTAGTTTTCCAGTGGCTCCAACTACACTTTTTGTTGATTTTGATAAGGAACATGTCTATGTGCAATTATTTTTGATGAAATTATACAATGAGGGTCATAATTCCATGGCTCACCTTGTTGAAATCCCATAGCTAAAATAATATTTGTTGTCACTTGCAATGCTAATCTGGTATTGAAAAAAAAGGTCCCACCTCTTTTATCAATTTAAAGGCGGCGTATTTTCTTGATACAAAATGTATTTCATATGAATTTAATATTTGTCTAATGTATTTGAGTGAAAAGATTCAGAGATTTAAGAAAGTGGGTAGAAGAAAAGGTCGAACTCATAATCGTAAATTCTAATTTCAATATACTCTAAAAAAATAACAATCTCCTACTCTTGTATCATGACTGAGTTGTAATAAAAATTTTCATTCTGGGAAAATCCTAGGGGGAATATCATCATGTATGAGCTGACAAGCCTTGGACATGAATTTTTCAACATACTCTGAGAATCAAACATTCAAATTATTCTTCTAAATCAAACAATTCAAGTGAATGACTCACAATGGGTTACCAATTTCATCCTCAATTTTCAGTCCTAAGTGTGAAAAAAAAATGACTTGAGAGACTAAGAAGAGATAGATAAGGTAAGATTGATATCTAAAGCTCCTAAGTGCTTCAAAATTGACTAACTGATAATGGATTTGATCAGCTAGGAATCAAGCATAATTGAATTTGGTCACGGTTTTGGCTATAATTGGACAAATTGATACCATACACCTAAATATAAACTCATCAACCACACTTCCATTCTTCTTTCCTAAAATTACATAAATCATGGAAATAATTTATCTTTGAATTTCAGGAAACAATCTTATTTCAAGAGTAACATTGTTTTCAATGTCATCAATGGTTTCACATAGATATTTTTTTAAAAGAGTATCTCTATCCCGTGGGTTTAAATCTCTGAAATATTTATCCAATATGAATTCATTCAAAGTTTCGTTGTCAGGGTCTAATGAACACCTTAACATTTTTGTAATGGATTGAGAAATTGATTCAATGAGCACTGTCCCATTTTTTTAAATTATGGTTCTCTTAGAGGGTATATAGTTTGAGGTGCACCAGACCATGAACTTGGGAAAATCATATACTTAGAGTACCAAAATTTTTGCTAAATTGGATCCCCGAACATTATAATGGTCGACCAAATCTCTAAAGTTTTGGGTGTTGGAGTTACTTCACACACACCTAGGATTTTTTTTTCCTAAGGTTATTCCTTGTTTATTAGTCATAANTGAGAAATTGATTCAATGAGCACTGTCCCATTTTTTTAAATTATGGTTCTCTTAGAGGGTATATAGTTTGAGGTGCACCAGACCATGAACTTGGGAAAATCATATACTTAGAGTACCAAAATTTTTGCTAAATTGGATCCCCGGACATTATAATGGTCAACCAAATCTCTAAAGTTTTGGGTGTTGGAGTTACTTCACACACACCTAGGATTTCTTTTTCCTAAGGTTATTCCTTGTTTATTAGTCATAATTAGTCATTATCCAGTCTCCTATATTTTAGGGGAGAATATTCCACCTAGAGAATATTCTCTTTTTGTTGACACTTCAGTTTGAGTAGTTGAGTTGAGTTTAGATGTTGCATTGGGATCATCACCATGCAACATTGGGATAATCACCATGATAATTCGACCTTTCCTTGGTATCATCACCAGAGTGGTGCATTATCCTTGATTCCTTGATTTAACTCCTCACTACTCTCTGTTCAGTTAGTTAATTGAAGACTAGTTGACTAGTTAACTCAACTAGGTGGCAATTCACTCCCGTAACTACCTGAGAGACTAGAATAGGTGGTATTTTCACTCCCATAACTGTTGGTGTGTGTCAAGATCACTCTATACCACCACTATGGTGCATTGGTTCACCTCAATTCGAACTCATTGAGTTATACAGAGTATATCATGTGTAAATTATTCATTATTCACAACGGTTAATGAGAATTCTTCCATTCTTTATCTCCTTTTTCTTCTTTCTCCTTTTCTCTCTGTAAATGTGTGTATCATTTTTTTATATATATCTATTATGTGAATTTTCAACACATTTACATGGTATCAGAGTCAATGGACTGCTAAGAAAAATCTACACCAAAATTTTTTGCAAAGACAGTGGAAAGATGGAATTCCAAAAAGAATTCATCCGTACGCCTTACAACTATTTTTCATGGAAGGAGAAAATATCCATACATCTCCAGTCCAGAGGGTTTTACAGGTTAACCATGAATACAAATCCAGAGCCAACATCAGCCATAAAAAAAATCAAGTACTTAAATCGCATGGATGAGGCACTCATAACAATTTGTAGTCTTATTTCTCCCGATCTCCTTTTTCATATACCTTCCTATAATACTCCCATTGAATCCTAGACCATATTGGAAGGGATATTTAGAAAATAGGATGAGATGAGGGGACACATGCTGGAGGTGTATCTTCTCACATTGGATCCAAAAAGATTCAAGAATATCCAAGATTTCTTTACAAAATTCAAGGATTTACTGTTGCAACTAAAAGCTTGCGGGGTTGATAAATCGAAGGAGGAGAAACAAATGGTTCTCACCATTCTCTCCAATATTGTTCTTAAATTATTTGTATTCGTTTCTACATTCCATACTATCAGATTCTCCTTTGGAGCCACCTGAAAGATGCCTTCTCTTGAGGAATTTATTGAATCCCCGACACAAGAGCAAACTAAGCTCATCAACATGGGCTCAATCAAAGGCTCAAGGGCGCATGCACTCACTGTGCATGATGGCAGCCAAAAATATTAGAAATATAAAGATAAATATAAGTGGAAATCTCATGCACATACAAAGAAGTAAGCGTACAAAAAACCCTTCACTGATGCCTCCGGATCTAAAGGGGAAAAGGGAAGAAAAGGGGAGAAATGAGCGTACTATCACAAAGGATTCCATTTGGAATCCGCATGCATGAAAAAACCAATAGATCTGATGTCTCAAATACTTCAGCAAAAAAACCTTGGAGATCGCATCACCAAGGGTGCAAAGAAGAAGAAGCCAAAAGATCTGAATTCCAAGAAAGGCAATTCTAGCCATGTCTTGATTGCCATCAACTCCTCTCCCGATGCTTGGATCGTAGATTCAGGAGCATCACATAACATGGCTGCCTTAGAAGCAGTATATTCTTCATTGGATTCATGCAAAGGTCCTCTTATTTGGATGGGGGACAACTCTTCTGTCGAAGTCACTAGAAAAGGAAGGATTGAACTCACCAATGGAAGCTTCGAGAATGTGCTGCATGTTCCAAAACTTTTTGTCAACCTTCTCTCCGTATATCGGATGAAAAATTATGGCACCGGAAAGAAATTTGTATTCACACCAAATGTCATGGACATATATGACATGCAAACCAACTCCATGGTTTCTACTGGTGAGGTAAATCATTAGTCTAGATTGTATACATTTTCTGAATTCATTGAACCTGATTCTGCTTTACTGCTTACTCATGCTAATGAAAATAGTAGGATATGGCACAAAAGGTTTGGACATTTGAATTTAAAATACATGCAACAACTTAGAAAGAACATATTAGTTGATGGTCTACTATACATCCATTTCTCCAAGGGAGTATGTGAGTGATGTGTTCTCGGGAAACACCCTCAAGAGAAATTTGACAAAGGAAAGTCTCAGTGAGCTTCTGCACCTTTAGATCTAATCCATAGTGACCTTATGGGTCCTTTTCCGCATCCATCCATCAGCAAAGAGAGGTTTGTTCTCATTTTTGTTGATGATTTCTCACATTTTACTTGGATCTACTTTCTCAGGCAAAAATCCGAGGTCTTTCAACACC
>SNQJ01S0063682.1:70966-82913 GCA_010110895.2 Picea sitchensis | reverse complement strand
CAGTCTAATTCCATTCTAAAACGATTTACCTATCTTTGCGTTTATGTGAACGATATCGATTTATTGCTATGACTATAATAAGTTAACGATGGTTATGATCATTGTTTTTGTCATGTCTGTTCACCATGCGATACTCAGCAACCATATTCTATAACAAATTTTAATGGATATGTTCCGTAATTGCAACAGCCTGTCCATTTTGACAATTGAATAAAACGATATGAATTTCACACAGCTGTAACCAATCGATTGTGATAAGGATCGATTATTATCATTTCTATTTTGGATTACATCATACAGTTGGCTTGTAATTGCATTTGGATACGAAACAATATGATTATTATTTGCCCCGATCTTGTGATAACTAAAAAACAGAGCATTCTTACCCTGTCCCGATTGTATTCTTTTTCAATTTGAACGATGAATTTGCTTGAACTATTAGTAATTTGTTTTGATGAGGAAAAGAAAATTAAATTGGATTTGATTTCTTTTAAGATTTTATTTGATTGATATCTAGTCCTGTTTGCTATTTTGGACTAGCTACAGAATCAGATGATTATGTAGCTAAGTCTGTAGAGTCATTTTTTTATTGTTTTCTTAATAAAATATCCTTCTAATTTGATCTTTGTGTTCTATTGCAGGCAAATTCGAATTGGCAATAGATATCATGAGCAGTTAGGGGATGATCTACAGATTTTACTTGCATTTTATTTCCTTAGTTTAGGTGATTGTGGGATATCTCCCAGGATATGTAAACTTATTTGATATTATCCACAAGGAGGTTTTACCTTGTGAAGAGACCTATATATACTTATGATTTTTGTAATAAGGGACATCCTCAGTTGTGGGAGAACAAGGATATGGAATTCTGAAACAAACTGGAGCAGAATTGATGTTTTGTCATAGCTTTTGCTTTTCAATATATCAACACTTTGTTTCATGTTTTGTATATCACTTTGTTTATGGTTTATGACTACTTTGCTATCTAAATCAAATGCAAATGATATAATTTTATTAATGTTATCCATATCTTGTCTCTTCCAAATAGATAAAAGACATAACAATTATTAATTCATTTTTGTGAATGATAGCTTTGTCTTCTTCATAGATTGAATTGTTACATATAAGTTTTCTGCATAACAGGTTTCCCTTATTGGAAAGATTTATTATCAGAATATTGTTATGATTTTCTTTTATGTCTTGTTTATCTTGTAAAACACTTCAAGAAGCAGCATAGCTGATCGTTTGTGAAAAGATTAAGGACTAAACGGTGTGAATTTCTTCCTCCAACCAACTTAAGAAGAAATCATACACAGGGCAGACTTGGAGCGTTTCCAGGTCAATTAGTAACTTGTTTACAGTTTTTATTAAGTAGTTTAATATAGATAGAAGTTGAATTAGATTTATATTAGAGTGTTTAATTTCAGTAAATATATTAGATCGTTTAATTTCAGTAATTTCTGTTTCTTTTTCATAAAATGTAAAAATCAAAAAAGAGATTCTTGGTTGTCTTAGGATAGAATATACATGCGTTTTGCAGGTTTTAATCAAATCTGTAGATTGTTTATAGTGTACATTTGTGAATAAGAAATTACGTAGCTGCTAATTAGATAGTTGATTTGAGTTATTATAATCATAATTAGTATCTTGTATATATAATAGTTAATAGTTTATAGTTAGATTAGTGTAGTTAGTTTAGTTTTCTTTATTAGTTTCTAGTTTCCTTTATTTTAGTTAGTTTCTTGTATTCGGTTATAGTTTAGTTTGTTTTATTTACTTTAGTTAGATTTCTTAGCTCAGATCATTTCTATCTGGTTTTCATAGGAGACCTTAGAGCAGCCAACAGAGCCGTTAAACTCGTCAGGGTGGTCCATTCCAAACGGCTTGGGTTATTTAGACAACCTCGGACCAGTTCCACTCTCCCAGTTGACGGACGGTCAATTTCTCCCATCAACAGTGGGATCATACAAAATGGGATCATTCGTGAGTTTTGTTAAATCATGAATGTTAAGGGATACCAAGTATGGCATAGGGAGATTTGGTGTAGTATCAGTTCCATCCATCGTGTGAGAAGGTGGTGGACCTGTCCCTTGAGAGATATTTTGTGGGGTTGTACTTCTCCCTTGAGAAGAAGTTTTCCCCCCGCCTCCATGTGAAGGAAAACTAGTGGATGGATGTCTTTGGGAATTAGACCCAAGCAAACCAGAACCAAGTAAATATGATCCCAAAATAGTATCACTCATGGGGGTGTGAGATGGTTGAGCCGGTGAGTTGGAAAGACTAGGGATGCCTCCTAGAATAGGAGGAAGATTCTGCAAGTGTCTGGAATGACAGGGATTCTTTGGGTCCCTATGGTTTCCGAATAGCAAAGTGAATGTGTGCAAATGGTCACAAGAGAGAAATAAATGAACAGAGATTTGTACAATTTTGACCTTCACAAGATGGTGTAACTCACAATTTCATGTAATCAAATGGGAATCATACATAAACCAACTATAAATAAGAAAACATATGGATAGGTGGATTTTGTCCACGTGGGAGATCAAAATAAAAAAAAATTATTGTGTCCTAAAAGACATAGCATCCTGCCTCTCAAATAACACTGGGCCTTCCAAAAGCACTCAACAATGGGGTATGAATCCACTAGAATATGAACTATTGAAGGTTGAAATAATCAGTTATAATGAGGCGTAGAGGGTGCATATCCTGAAAGAGTTAGCGATATTCCCCAATAGCCACACAAAATCTGATCAAGGTGCCATTGCAGCCCACAACCTCCACCTGGATAAATGTACTAAATTTGGTCACTAGATACCTCAGTCAAAGTGCAACATTTAGATTTTCGGCCTCAGAAATGGGTCATAGGCTAAATGTCCTTCCAAGAGTTGGGTGACTCAAGGAGGGATGTGCAGAACAAACGGACCTCAGCCTTCAACCCTTCATGGGTATCTCCCTTCCTTATGGTGTAGGAACACTTGACATGGAGGATTTGAAAGTTCCCTATTTCTCAACTTCTATGTTTGAAAATTTAAGAACTAGATAACGGGGTGTTATTTGGATTCCTACCCCTGAGATCCTACCTAGACTAAAATTTTTCTTTTGGCACCTCCTATGGAGGAAAACTTAGTGAGTTTTAAAAACAAATTTAGATGTGGTGGGCTAAGAGATTGGGGGTGTGAACCAATATCATTTGAATTAATGGGTGTGGATAATTTTCAAAGAAGTAGTGGGACATTTTGAAATTCCTTTGGAGAAAAGTTACTTCAATGTCCACTATTCAAAATAGAAATTATGTGTGTGGGGAGTGCCTTTGTGTGCAAGAAAGTGAGAAAGTGTGCCATTTTTTTAATAACTTATGTGTGATATTGAAACATGTGGACTTCATGTGGTCCTTACAAATCTTCTTTACCTAGCTTACTATGTGTCATTGGTACAACCTTGCGAAATTTTAAAATTCCTAAAGAACTAGCAATGTGTACATATGGGTCCCTTACAAATACTTTAAACTCCATAAATGTTGTTTACACTAGGAAATATTTGAAACTATCCTAGATTGTAAGAATGTTGGCATGTATGGGCCCGTTACTTTGATCTTTAAACTTCCCTAGATTGTGATGTAAACTAAGAAATAATTTTTAAGAATCTATCCTAAGTTTGCAACTTGTGGCCATGTATGGGACCTTACAAAATGTTTAAGATGATTTAAAAAAGCTAAGAGGAACCATAGGGGGGGTTTTTCCTCTCCTAAATATTTTTGTCAAGGGAGATGAAATGTCTCTTTAACCACCTTTCTGATTCTCAATATCACACTAGGGTGCGAGAGAAGAGCATACTCAAGGGTCAAAGTTAACTTCTAGTCCCAATGTAAGCGATTTATGTATGAAAGAAACAATCTCAACTTAAAATTTTACAAGACAAACAATCCATCCATGTGGAAACCAAAGAAAAATAAGAGAATATTGGTTCTTTTTACCCCCCAAATGCCTATGTTAGCTAACCTTTCATATGGGAAAGGACTCTAAGTGGAGTACAGTTGTCTTACAAAGTGCATGAAAAACAAAACTATGAAGGCTAGGGGCCTTCAAATCATCATAAAAACCCTTACAATGTTGAAAAAATGGAGATATGTGCGGGTTACAACTCTAACAGGTGCATGGTGGGTGCACAATGTGAAGAATTCACAGTGCAAAGAATACTGTGGTGTGTAGAGTGCACATCTATGGGTAGGAAAACCACACACTTCCTGTCACGCATTGGGGGAGAAATTTCCAAGTGAAATACTCCTTCCCCAACTCTAAATTTTGACTTTTTCAAGTTGGGCTAGGATGGGTTTCGTACCTGCAAGACAAATTGATTAAAAAAAAGTCCTCTCTAAACTCAAATAGGGAGGAATTTGATAGCGATCCCTAGTATGGTTGCCAATCTGTTGTGTTGGTGTTGTCACTTGGGTGAGAAAAACAACAACAATTGCATGCCTAGATGAGACTGCTAGACAAGACAGAAGTTTGTGAGTGGGTTAAACAAGCCAAAAACATGTATAAACAAATAAATAAAGCTAAAACAACTAAGAAATAAAAGTTAAAAAGCATGAGAAACTTAAAACCATGGAAATCAAACAATGACCAACATAATGCTACCAATGGATCAATATATTAGTAGGAAAAACATCGTAGATAAAAATAGGGACTTATGAGTCCCCTCTTATTACTTGGGAGGGCTCTTGAGTTCCCTAATGGAGATCTCTTCATACAATGGAAGAAATGGAGAATAGTGAAGAACAACAATGCTTATTCCCTCAATAGGTGAGTGGAATGGCCTATTGCAATGATGCTTGAAGGCTCCCAAGAGAAAAGAGGATTATCAAGGGAGAATTCTTGCAACATAACAATACTATCAAGATATTGGTTTCTTAGTTCACCCATGGCTCTTATTTATATCATTCTTCAAGGAAAAATGTCATTAGTTCTTGGTGTGAACAAGGGGACTTTTAGGTCACCCTCTAGTCCTTGACCAACCTCCCATTCGAACTTCTCTCAGATATGAGGGTCGAATTGTGTTAGGAGTTGGTCCATAAGTGATTGAGGGGCTGCCAAGATCCATAAATGTGTCATTCATAGAAGTACATGATTTTTCTCGTACACAGTCATGCAATTGGCATATTGTGTGCATTGAAGGCCTTGTTGGCCCGTGCACACTGCACATTGTGTGCGTTCTTCCTTTGGTGAATTTGTGCATGTCAATGTTTTACCCAATTGTATAGTTTTTTTCCTTTTCAATGCATTTGAATGTTGTAAGTGGACTAATTACTGCCGACATTGATGTGTTTCCTTAACCATTTTTGTGCAATGTTGCAGAGGATGTTTTAGTGATAACAATAGGTTTAGTATATCAACTGTTGATATCATCAAAGAGTCTTTAATAACTCTAGTTCATGTACATTCCTTAAATTTTAAGTGTCTAAGTTCCTTTAGGTATTTGGAGTCTTTAGGGTCCTTCTCAACCTTGTTACAAGCTATGGCTACTCTTGTGGGGGAAGGATAAAATCTATAGTGAAGTAGATGTTCATGCTCAGGACATACCTGTGGGTGGATATTTTGGTTTATATTCATCAGTAAACAAAATTCACTTGATTTGTTTCAATACTAGGGTCATTTCAAGAGACTTACCATAAAAAGTGAAAGCTAGAAAAAAATGATCTTTAAGCACCATCCAACAAGAAATTTGACTTCTAGTTTCCTCATGCACATACCAGGATTTCATAATTCTTCCCAAAGGATGGAGAAATCAGTGTACCAAGAACTGAGAAGGAATTTGTGGAACTTTACATACCCTAATACAATGTTCAATACGATTCCTTGGATCAAATGACCCGTCGTATGATTCTAGAGTTAAAGTATGAATTTTGAGATTTTGATCCTTACTAGACTAGTTTACCGGTAATGGAGAAATGAAGCAGTATTGAATTGTGAGCTTGACCTCATCCTAAGAAGACAAAGTATCATTATGATTGGTCCACCACTTGGCTGGGGAGGACCTCAAAGATATATCAAGTGTTGAAACTCTTTGTTATGTTGCAACCTTTTCCTCCATATCAACATGAAAATTATGTAGATCCAGAACATCTTGCTCCATATTCTCATCTTTTAGTTTGGTATACCTTGGGCCTTGATATGGATATAGAAGTTGAGTTACCTTAATTCCATCAAATTCAAAGGTCATGCTTTATTTCTTAATATCTATTATAACATAATTTTTGTAGTCCTAGTCAATACCTAATAAAGTTGGGTACATATATTCCCCCCCAATTATTTATATGACCTAAAACTATGCCACTTTCTTCACACCATCCAAATCCATCTTGACATTTTTCAACCTTCCTACTCATAAATGAAGTATTTATTTTCCATATGCAAATATTTGGATAATAGAGTAGTTTGAGTTTTCCCATCACTTCCCAAGTATTCTTTGGAAAGATATTGACATCAGAGTCCAATTATAACATAACATCCCTAATCTCATAATAGTCAATGTGACTATTCAATCTGAATTCTCTTCTAGTCCTCCTCTTTCTTCTTTGTATTCTACTTTCATTTCTTTCTGGACTATACAATCAGCTCTCAAGGCCACTTTGATTGTATTCCTCAACTTCCCAATGATTTTTTCATCATCCAATATGTCATAAAATAGATGTAACCAAAGGTCAATATCCTTCTATGATTTCCCCGAGGGATTTATCTGAGAAAGTGGTTCTCCAACAAATCTTGGTTGGAGGGGGTTTGTAATAAAACTTGGTTCCACAACCTCAAGAGTTACATAACTAGAAATTTGTGTGAACATTTCCACTGCATTCTTAAACAATTCCTTCTACCTTATAGGGTCATACTTGGTATCCTTAGGTACAACCTTTTGGATCTTGGTCTAATGAAGACTTTCAATATCGACATCAATCTTGGTGCCTCCTCTAGTGACAATGTTAATATTGGAATCCCTTCCCTTGGCTATTGATATGAGCTAAAAAAATATCAGATTAGGTTTTCTTTTCGTGGTGCAATATTCACATTTAGCAATCATATCCAGACAATGCTTAGTGGCATGGGTATTATTCCTATAGTGTGCACACCATGGTTTTGTTGGAAGTGGAAAATCTCTAGCAAGATGCCCTTTCTCATTACAATTGTAGTAGCGAATGGGTTCTCTTCTGTTGGTTTGTCCACCTCTATAGCCTCCTCCAAACCCTTGAGGATTATCATTATCTATGAAGGAAGATCGATCCAATCTATCTAATACAGAATCCAAAGCTTTGCATTGGTTGGTAGTATGAGTAGGAAAGCCACAAAATTCATAATACGCGGTATTTGGTGCAGGGGAATACTTTAGTAGAATAAGGAAGTGCCTCTGTGACTTCTGCAGATCTCGCAATACTCATTGTTATGGCCTCCTTGATGATTTATAAAAGCATGGTATTGAACAGGTCCATGAAATGGCGATTTAACGATGACTTGCACAACCCCTCCTAATGGTCCTATTGGTGGAGGAACCATCAGGTTATCATAGGTTCATGTGCCCCTCAATTTTGGAAATATTTTTGTTGTGTGACCTTATTTATAACAACAAGTACACCAGACCTGCGATTGACTTGCTATAGGAAGGGCCAACTCCTAGATATTCTTAGGTAATGCAAAAAACTTTATCTGCAGTTATGCAATATTGTTGTCTTCAGGTGGTCTCATCACCCGCAAGCTTCTAGGATAACCTTTCATATCCTCACTCTTCATCTCTTTCTCCAATGATTCTCCCAAAGTAGTTATCCTTGATTGATTCAATGGGATTTGGGTCAAAGGTAACAACCAATGAACAAATCACTTTCTCTAATGATCCTCATGGATAGGGTTTGCGAACTTCTCAATAATGTCTATGATCTCTAATTGTGTTCCTAAGAGGACTCACCATGTTGTTTCTTTATCTCCCACAACTTGGAAAGAACATGTTCCTATGATTGAGGTAACTGAAATTATGTCATAAACCTTTGCTTCACCTGAGCTAAAGAGAAATCTTTCCCTTGATTATTCTATGGCTTGATAGATTTAATATACCATTTTAGAGCTAATCCCCTCAAAGTAGTATGGAAATCAACCAATTTATTTGCATCTAGAATTCTACGAGACCTCCAAATGGAGTCATAGAGAAACCAATGTTTCTCAACTTCCTTGTAACACCCCTGTTTCCCCCAACTTGTGATTAATAATTAATTAGGATTACCATGCTGTGGCATGGGAATAGTTTAAATGTATTATTGTTTAATTTCCAAATAACTAACTGTGGGGGTGAAGCCTTGAAAGTAATATCCATGATATCACTAGAGGAAAGAATGGGAAAACTATAGAGAGTGTTCATTATGAAAAATCACCCCAAATTTTCCCTTTGATGAGGATAATAACCTCCTCTGGTTCCCAAGGAGGAATCACTTAATGAAGAAAGGACCAGTGGTTGAACCATAAACAACTCCATGAATGGAAGCATGGTATAGTTGAAGAAGGTCAACCCGAAGTACCATAAGGTCCTGCAGACCTAGACTGACTTGAGTTTCCTTTTGAAATAAGGAACAAGACATGTGGAGAACCTTCCTAAAGGGGGGAGAAGACAAACATAATAAGACACATGGGAAGAGACAGAGAGGGAGAAAGATATCTAGCTGAGAATGAGTAGAAGGCCATGGTTTTGATGCTAAGGAAGAATATGATAAACCTTGTCAAGGTCGTGATAGAAAGAAAAATATCTGAGAGTATGTAGAGAATGAGACTTGAGAAGAAATTCAAGAGCTTGATGCCGAGGAAGAATCTGATAAACCTTGTAGAAGCTGTGAAAGAGAAATGATCATTGAGAATTGTCATAAATTCCCTAGTGATATCATGGATTGGCATGGGGGTAGCCAAAGCACTAACAATGAATGCCTCTGAGCCTATGGTTGGGTGGAAAGGAGAAAACCCACAGTCAGTTAGTTGGTTGCAACATGTAATAGATAATTATTCTCATATTCTGTGTAATTGAATTGTAAATATAGATTAAAGTTTAATATCCTATGAATGTTGCAGGGATGTGCATGTTTTCTTAATGATTAGATTGTACACCTTTACCTTCGCTTGATTGTTTATTTAAGAAAGTAAGGAAATATATGGGTTGTATATGTAAATGCTCGAGCCCTGTGGTGGCTTAAGTTTAAGAAGATGAAATATGAGTTTGTCGACCTTAGATATAGTTTCCTCGTATGCATGTCAACACTCCCAACAATTTTGAGTCTCCTAGAAAAAGGAGTTTGTTGAGCTTAGGAGAAAGAGCGCAAAGCATGTGCCAGTTCCTAAGTCCTTCAGAACTGATGAAGTTTAAGAAGGATAGTGAGATTTGAGTCTCGAAAGGGAATATCCTTTTATTTGGAAGACAAGCGGAAAAGATCCATTCAGGAGGACCCAAGATTGGTCACGACTGTCAAATATGGAGAATGAGAATAGGTGTTAACTCCTTGAATCCTTCATCCTTCGCATGTTTGGAGAATATTGGTCTTCGTTAAAAGGGAGACATATCCTTTGAATTCCTAGAGTGACGAATTTAATCTGGGTCGTAGATCTAAGGATGCTTGGGAGCTATTCCAACCATTAGATCTACGATGTAGTTATCTTGGTGTTGATCACTTCGGGAGAACATGGGTGTTGTAACGTAAAAAACCCTGAAGGATAGAGTCACGAAGTATTGTGGATCATGGATCTAAGGATCCTTCGGGACCTCTCTTGACCGTTCGATCATGGGGACACATGTATCACATTGAGAGCACGTGGGGGCCCATGTGTCGAGTGGCAATGTTTCTAGGTGTGGAAACCTCGTGGCATGGTAAGGGGATGTCAATGACTTGAGGTAGGTGTCATGTATTATACCAGAGTGGTTTGAGATGACATATGTCCCTCTAGGAGTGGCCCAACAATGGGACCCAAAGAAAACATTGAGAGGAAGTTATGAACCGTATATATCTAGGGTTATGTGGACACCCTCATACTGTTAGATATAGGTTGTGGTCAACCCAACGCTGATGATCCGAAATCGGATTCAGAAGCCTGACAGGGCTTGAAAAATGATCAAAAATGAAAGTGCTCAGAATCTGACAAAACTTGTACCATTGCATCCGTCTCATCTTCCTGATTCCGGTGGTATATTTACTTTGTCAAACGGAGTCCGTATGGAGAAGATATCGCGTTCTGATCGAAAAGTCAAACAGGCAAAAAAATGCTGACTGGGTAGTCCATATAGGACACGTGGCAAGTCCATATAGGACACATGGCAGGTCCGTATAGGACACGTGGCAGGTCCGTATAGGACACGTGGCAAGTCCGTACAGGACACGTGGTGGCTCCAAGTGGTGACACGTGTCAGGCAGATTTGGCGTTTTGGGCGTACGGTTGGACCAATCCGAAGGTGACACGTGTCACCACTGGAAGGGTGACACGTGGCACGGGTGATGTCAGCAGCCTACGTGTCGGATGACGTGGTGTACGGAGGATGACATGGATCGGATGATGTGGCAACCATATGATGACGTGGCTCGAGTGATGTGGCAAGTGACAGAGCATACGGAAACGACGCGTGGCAGATGACGTGGGCGAATCATATTGTGACACATGGCATTCATTGGTTGGATGTAGAGGTGCCACGTGGCCCAATCACAGGCTGCCACGTGGCACCCCGGTATTTGTCTAATTGGTTTTAGTTTCAAAAAGTTTTTTGGGTCGACCGGATTCGAACCGGTGACCTACCACTATGCCAAAGACTTTGCAACTCTGAACAACCAACGCGCCATATGATGTGACTTGTTATGGAAAGGGCACATATTATATTTAAGTTGTATATGGTTAAGTTTTGGATGCGACCGGGCCGGGGCTCATTCCTAGCCCTTGGTCGCGCACATAACATATGGCCACCGCTTGTGTATACAGAATGGCGCGTGGGTTTAATATTTAACCCACGGTTCAATACATGTGACCACCGTTTTGAAAATGCACGTGGTTGTGGTTTGAACTTGGTGGGTATATGTTTTAGCCCATGTTTTTTGTGATATACCATGTGACCGAGCGTAGAATGGGGGTTAGGGCCAGGGCTTAGCCCTTTGGGCTAGCGCTAGGCCATATGAGCCCATATGACCATTTAAAAGGGCGCGCGCTGAGCCAAAGGGGGATAGCTCCCGAATTAACTATTTATAGTTATAAAGTGGGGTTTTAACCACTTTTTGTTATTTTAAATGTAATTAACCCATTTTTAATGTAATTGGGAGTTATTGGGTGGTTTTTGAGCCTAACTTCTTGGAGGAAGTTGGAGATGGACAACTACCTTCCCAACTATTTAACCAAGGCCATTTTGAGGCCATGGGGACAGATTTTGAGAGTATTCAGAGCAGAGATGCTGAGGAGAAGCCAAGTCAAAGCCAGTTGGAGGCAGAGAAGCCATTGAAGAGGAGATGCTGTCGGACCATTTCTGAGAGCTCCGGACGTCCGTTTCGAGTGCCATTTTTTATGCATGGTTCGAGAGATCTGGGCGAACATGACCCGATCAGTCTTGTAGCCATTCGACATTGCAATGATGTACTATCAAGCTTTCGAACAGAAATAAAGAAGCCTCTCCCATAGAGAAAAGCCCTGGAGACGTAGGCAAAGTTGTGCCGAACTCCGTTATCAACCTGCATGTCATGGTTTGTTGTTTATGTCTTTTATTGCATTTCAGATCTGCACATATATGTATATGGTTATATAATTACTTTTCTTTTCTCATTCTCTCGCTAAGTTTCCCAATGGTTAATTAATGCATGCAAATAAAAACTCAACCATAAGTCATTCGAAAAATCCTGACGGATCAAGTGGTATCAGAGCTAGTTGACGTTTGGATTTGAGTTTTGCATGTTAGCCAGGGA
>SNQJ01S0063682.1:41889-70956 GCA_010110895.2 Picea sitchensis | reverse complement strand
AAGAGACCAGTCACTTGGTTCTGCCAGAAGTGGGTGTCTCAACTTCAGTGTATTTTGCTTCCATTAATGTAATCGGATCTAGAGCAAGACGGGTGGCCTATCCTGAGCTTGTTGAGTGGTCAGTAACCTTCTGGGGACCAAAAGGTCTTATTGTTGGGAGGCGTGATCCGAAATCGGATTCAGAAGCCTGACAGGGCTTGAAAAATGCTCAAAATGAAAGTGCTCAGAATCCGACGAAACATGTACCATTGCGTCTGTCTCATCTTCCTGATTCCGGTGGTATATTTACTTTGTAAAACCGAGTCCATATGGAGAAGATATCATGTTCTGACCGAAAAATCAAACAGGGAAAAAAATGTTGACTGGGCAGTCCGTACAGGACACGTGGCAGGTCCGTATAGGACACATGGCAGGTCCATACAGGACATGTGGCAAGTCCGTACAGGACACGTGGTGGCTCCAGGTGGTGACACATGTCAGGCAGATTTGGCATTTTGGGCATACGATTGGACCAATCCAAAGGTGACACGTGTCACCACTAGAAGGGTGACACGTGGCACGGGTGACGTCAGCAGCCAACATGTCGGATGACGTGGTGTACGGAGGATGACGTGGCTCGGATGATGTGGCGACCGTATGATGACGTGGCTCGAGTGATGTGGAAAGTGATAGAGCGTACGAAAATGACGCGTGACAGATGACGTGGGAGAATCATATTGTGACACGTGGCATTCATTGGTTGGATGTAGAGGTGCCACATGGCCCAATCACAGGCTTCCACGTGGCACCCGGGTATTTGTCTAATTGGTTTTAGTTTCAAAAAAAATTTGGGGTCAACCGGATTCGAACCTGTGACCTCCAACTATGCCAAAGACTTCGCAACTCCGAACAACCAACGCGCCGTATGATGTGACTTGTTATGGAAAGGGCACATATTATATTTAAGTTGTATATGGTTAAGTTTTGGACACGACCGGGCCGGGGCTTAGCCCCAACCCTTGGTCGCGCGCATAACATATGGCCACCGCTTGTGTATACGGAATGGCGCGCGGGTTTAATATTTAACCCATGGTTCAATACATGTGACCACCGTTTTGAAAATGCGCGCGGTTGTGGTTTGAACTTGGTGGGTATATGTTTTAGCCCGTGGTTTTTGTGATATACCATGTGACCGAGCGTAGAATGGGAGTTAGGGCCAGCGCTTAGCCCTTTGGGCTAGCGCTAGGCCATATGAGCCCATATGACCGTTTAAAAGGGCGCGCGCTGAGCCAAAGGGGGCTAGCGCCCGAATTAACTATTTTATAGTTATAAAGTGGGTTTTTAACCACTTTTTGTTATTTTAAATGTAATTAACCCATTTTTAATGTAATTGGGAGTTATTGGGTGGTTTTTGATCCTAACTTCTTGGACGAAGTTGGAGATGGAAAACTACCTTCCCAACTATTTAACCAAGGCGATTTTGAGGCCATGGGGACAACTTTTGAGAGTATTCAGAGCAGATATGTTGAGGAGAAGCCAAGTCAAAGCCAGTTGGAGGCAGAGAAGCTGTTGAGGAGGAGATGTTGTCGGACCATTTCTGAGAGCTCTGGATGCCCGTTTCACGTGCCGTTTTTTGTGCATGGTTCCAGAGATCTGGACGAACATGACCAGATCAGTCTTATATCCATTCAGCATTGCAATGATGTACTATAGAGCTTTTGAACAGAAATAAAAAAGCCTCCCCCATGGAGAAAAGGCCCAGAGACGTAGGCAAAGTTGTGCCGAACTCTATTATCAACCTGCGTGTCATGGTTTGTTGTTTATGTATTTTATTGCATTTCAGATCTGCACATATATGTATATGGTTATATAATTCCTTTTCTTTTCTCATTCTTTCGCTAAGTTTCCCAATGGTTAATTAATGCATGCAAATAAAAACTCAACCATAAGTCATTCGAAAAATCCTGACGGATCAGCTGACCAACTCCACGAGAAAGGACAAGTCTGCATTATGAAACCCCTAAACGTAGAAATTGTGAAGCAGCGGAGGCCATTGATCCAATGGTTACGTGGGCGTACCTTGGCTGCGAGATCGAAGGGCATGAAAGATGATCAGTCTGGAGTGACGTGGAACCAAGTTTGACATACCATGTGTCACCTGGATTTGTGTGTATCACATACCCTATAGGCCCATTGATACATGACATGTGTCACCCCTGACCCTTCGACATGTGTTGACAGGCGAAATTGACCGCTCGTCAACTGGAAGAGTGAATCCAGTCTGGGGTTGTCTAACTAACCCAAGCCGTTTGAATTGACTCACTCTGATGGGTTTAATGGCTACATTAGCCAATCTAAAGTCCTAAAGGAAACAAAAAATGAATAAAAGAAATGAAATAATTCACTAATTACTAACCACTGAAATATATATGTACATCTAAATATATATACAGTTTATTTAAATAATATTTGTATGATAGTTCTATTAATCTAATTCATATATACAAAATATACAAATAATGAGTTTTGATCTGACCTCATAAAAAATCAAATGTTTAATGGTTCTTTCAATGAAAGTAGATAAAGAAAGCAGAAAGTTCTATTTGTTTTTTTTTTATTTGTTCTTAATCTATATGCATTCGTAAGATCAAATATTAAACTACTTAATTAAACAAAAAAAATATAGACAATGAATAATTATACTATATATAAGAATTTCTATAATAAGCAAACAAATGAAAGAAAAGAATAGACTAACCTATTAATCACTTGAGGAGCATGCATCCAACTATTTGTGTAAATCGTACATCAGTTTATCCATGAGATAAATCTATTGTGCATCTTCACACTATTTGGTACAAACGCTAAACTGTGCATTGACTGGTGTATTTAATTGATAAAACAATAGGACACAAAATAATTACAGTGATATAATAGACTACAAGTAATAACGCATAAGAGAAATCCTACAGTTACATCTTGCATTTAATCAATCAACATGTTCAAGGTAAACCTCATAATATGAATTGAATGATCATTCAGTTGTTTTGATAAAACTGAAGCATAAAATCGTGAACTATGAAGGAAACACTATCTTGACAACAAAATAATCTCAATAGACGCAAGCTATCTACAGTCATTCAATTACCAAGATAAACAAATTATAGATCACAACATTCAAAGATGACTAAAGCATAAAGTAAATATTTGTTATGTCTAAATTTGAGTATAATTTGTTCACAATAAGCCCCAGGCCGAGATGCCTCTAATTACAAAAAAGATGGGTTTATAAAAGCTTCAGAAAAGATAATTGTTTCCCTTTCTAAGATCAAATATTTATTACAAAAATAAAAGGGCGATGCAACCACCCAGATCCTACTAAATCCTCCAAAACTATCAATAGTTCATTTATGTTCATACAAAATGCATCAAAGATATGACTGGAAGGTCTTAAGGATGCCTCAGATCAATTTGTAATCATGGATTCCTGAATATCATGAAAGAAAAAGGAAAATAGAAAGATTTAGATACATTTTCAACCATTCATTTACACAATTCGAATTAACATAACTGGCCACATAATCTTGTGATTCTATAGCTAGTTATTTTAGTAAATGAAATCCAATTTATTAAAAGAAAAAAGCAATCTAATTTCAACAAACAATCCTATTTTAAGATAAAGAATCATACCTCCAACTATGAGATCAAATCGTATCAGACAACCTTGGAATTTACAATGGATGTTGCAGCCTCAACGTTTTTAAATACTACATTGCTTGTTGTCTTCATATGTTTTTCTTTCCCTTGAATAACAGACTTGAGCCTATGGTTTTCGCTCATTAAGACATCGATATGATCCTTTAAAGCCTTAACTCGTGACTGTAGGATAGGGATATCAGTATAATATCTATCAATCCAAGATAGATAGATTTCACACTTTGATTGTGTGGCTGTTGCATGGGAACAAACATGGTTGTGAACCAGAGCACCTTCCAAACTAACAATAGATTCATTAACCAATTTAACACCAGGAAACTCTGGATTGTTTTTCAGATAGGGAGGTAAATTGTCAACAAAGTTATAGGGCCGATCAAGGTGTGGCTCGAATGAATGAGGGTCTTCTTCAGCGAGGAACATATCGATTTCAGAGTTTGAACTCTCATGGACTTCAATCATACTGATCGAACTCGCATGATAGTTCGACTTGTTATGAAGGCTCCTCGAAATTAGTCTCCCGACTCTCTTGTTCTTAAAATTTATATCAACATTGCTCTTAGATGCCTTCCCTGTAGGTTTCTTTAAATTTTTAACACCGTTACTAGGATGTATAACCTGCTCACGAGTTTGTTCAATAACCTTTGGATTGATTAAGGGTTTGTTGTAGGGGGCTGAGACATAGGTCTGGGTAGGTGAGAGAGGCATTGTAGGGTATACAAGGGTCTCTTCAACCACGAGTTTATATACCTCCTCCAAATCATAGTTACCAGAGCCATTTTTGGTTATGAATGAATCCCAACTGTCATTCTGTAACTCTAATTGATGCATAAGCAAGATTTTAATTAGGTCGTGATGGAAGAGGCTAGAGTTTGACCGCTTCATTCTATACCTTTTGCCCATTTTATAAAGACTACTCAGTAAGTAATATGGCATGTTCAAGGGAAACCCCATAAAAATCATAAGCAGACGCAAATGGTACAAAAACACAAGACCAAAATGTCCCTCACAGGTAATAAATTGTTTTACCACAACAAGCATTTCATGCCACCAAGATTTTAGGAAGGAAATGGGCATACCTTTGTCACACCCTTTTATTTTCCGAGATGTAAACAACAGGCTCCAAGGAACTTCTTCCACTTTTTGTATTTTTAAACCATCTTTGACCGCTTGCAAGTAGTCCTGTAGCTTGACTCAAGAAATCCTCTATAACCTCCACTTGAACATCACCCACTTTAGCTCTACACCCATTGAAGGAGAAAGAGAATTCCTGGGAAATTTGTAAATTGAAACCCTGAAATTTCCTAATGAAAACGAGCCAACCACTTCTCTCCAGATCTTCTCTGGCATCGTCATATAAGAGCAGAGTTTGAATGCCATTAGGTTCAACTCTCACAACAGGAGCCATAATGTATGAAAGGGTAATGAATTAGACACAATGCACAGGAAGGGTTTGTGAGACAGTCCAAAGCCATAACCCGAGCCCGAGAAATTCCAACAGTGAATGGTGTATGAACATAAACTCATAATGATAAGATGGGTGTTTAATTGAAATGCATGCAAAGAGGGTTTGTGAAGCCCAAGATCAGTTTTGGAAACGATGATCAACTACAAATCATATTTCCACCTTTGCATTTAGTACAATCTAGGACCAAAGCATTAAAAATGAAAATAAGTGCGCGCATCAAGGGTTCTATCACAAGGTTTGGGTATGTTGAAAATAAAAAATCAAAGGTTTAGCAAAAAGAAACGTATAGCCAATAATCAAACAAAACCATATTGAAAATCAAATTGTGGGGTCCTTTGTTTATATAACCATCAATCTCTAAGCGTGCTTAGTGTTGAAAGGATAGAAACAAAGAGAGTAACTCTTCATGGCAAGGAACTAAACTTCATTAATAAATTGTATGAACAATTTTCATTTAATGAAATTCTAAAACAGAATGGTAACACAGTCACAAGTTTTCATGCTTCGTATTCATGATTTTAGTCATGAACAAAGCATGAAAGAAAATAATAGGGAAAAGAGACAACTTACAATTTTCGTTTCATAAAATCACTCATGAAGAGTAATAAAAATTCATGACCCTAGTTAGGAAGCTATATAAATCATTTAATTGACATCAAAAGTTAAAAAATATGTTGGACTGCCAACAATGGCGACATGCTGGGAGAAGCAGTTATCTCTATAATACGAACGAGTTCAGGTTAGAGAAATCTAAAAAAATTCAAATCGAAGAAAAACTGAAAGGTTATTTGAATATCTTTAGTAATCATGATGCATTCCAATTTCATATATCTTTCGTTTAAAAGAACAAAATCTGGTGACAAACTTCACAAAAGAAAGCCACAACGTTTAAGTTAATATCTCCAATACTGTTGACAGGGCCATTGCTGCCAACATGCGTTCATAGCCTCGACAGGGATGTCAATTAACCCACTCTGACGTCTGTATCTTGCCCAAGAAATTTCAAAACAGAATGAAGGATGCTTATGGCCAAAATAATATTTATATCTGAGAATTTTCTTTTACCTGACATCGCTTCACTACCAGCGGGCATGTTCAGTACCCCAACGAAGTTGTCTTGGCGTCATGCATGCATTTACCCACTGCCAGCAGACCTGTTCAGTGTCCCAGTGGGTTTACAAGCACTTCCATAGCTCTCTGAGAAATTATTCACATTCTGATACAGTTTTAAAGATATTCAATAGAGCGGGGTGACACTAAAAATTCCATTTTTTTAACACAACTTAATATTTCACAGGCCTTTAAATTTTTCTAGTTAACTTTCAACAAGATTTGAAAAATAGTTCATTGATAGAACTAATTTTCAAGGACAGGGAGACATCATTGAGTTGCTTTCTTAAAGAGCAGGGACAGCGTAAAGAGAATTTTTAAAGATAGTCATGAATACTTTCAAGTGCAAATTGAAATCGAGAAATCGACCTTCAAACAAAATGACACCTTTAACTAGCCTACAATTTCAGAGAAGGACAACTATTGATGTTCTTACAGCCTTTGACAGTTGTTTCAAGATGAAGCATTATGTTTCTCTTTGTCTGAGCTAGGATGCAATACAGACATGTTTGACTCAAAAGGACTGATGGACCAACAAAAAGAAAACAAAAACAAAACAACAAAGAAAAATTGGAAAGCAAAGAAATTCAAAAATATGTACAGAAGGTGTATCAGAGAGTCGTCAGGTGAAGTACCTTTTGAGAGATTGGCCATTCACCGGAAAGGTGTCTGGCTATCCCCCTAAATTCTGCAGGCGGAAAGAAATGGGACCTAGCTTTTCAGCAATTAGAAATGGTCCCAGCCACAAGTTTTGAAACTTAGTATGTTCTCATTTCCCCTCATGAGGTTTGTCCCATTTAAGGACAAGAACACCTACCTCAAAATTTATGTCTAAGGCAGAATTGGAATCAAACCAGTTTTTGACAATGAGTTGATGTTGATCCAATTTTCATTTTGCTTGAGCCCTTACTTCCTCTAACTTCAGCAAAGTGTTAATCCAACTTTCCAAGGGAGGACAGTCTTCTTCTTTCACCTTCTGCGATAACTGCAGAGATGGAAGGACATGCGGTGGAAGAATCACTTCCCTGCCGTAAACGAGGAAAAAGGGGAAATTACCAACAAAAATTTTAGGAGTTACCCTATCAGCCCAGATTGCATTAAATACTGCATTATGCCAGTTTTTGTGGTTTTCAGAGACCGTTCTCTTGATGATCTTGATCAGGTTTTTATTAGTTGATTCAGCCAAACCATTGCGTTGGGGGTAATAGCTGGTAGAATACTTTAATTTTATTCCTTTTTCTAAAGCGAAATCACTCATTTTGAGAGATGAAAAATAGGAAGCATTATCAAATACTAGGCATTCAGAAATACCAAAATGAGTGATAATATTTGAATTCAGGAAAGATATTACCTAGCTGGTGTTTACCACTTTTAATGGTGCAGCCTCAGACCATCTGGTGAAATAATCTGTGGTTTTTATGATGTATTTATGTTGTTGTGAGGATCTGGGGTTGATTGGGCCTATAATGTCAAGGCCCCATTGCTGAAAAGGGGAGTCTACCGAGACAGGTTGCAGCAGGAATGCTGACTTTTGTACTTGTCCAGAAGCCTTTTGATAGATTACACACTTGCAGCATAACACATGGGCATCTTTGAAAAGAGTAGGCCAGTAATAGATTTCCCTTAATACTTTGTGGGCAGTGGTGTCTCCACCGAAATGCCCACCAGCTTCCCCTACATGCAATTCTAATAAGACTTTATCTGCTCATCTTTTTCTAGACAACGCATAAGTATTCCATCAAAATTTTGGCGAAACAATATGCCATTTACTAGTTGAAAAGAAGTAGATTTTAATCTTAACGCTCTCCTCTTTTTTGGATCAAGGTGACAAGGAGATGATCCGTGAATTAGATAAAATTTGATGTCATCATACCAAGGACTAGTAAGATTTTGTGTACAACAGATTTGATTTTGATTGTGCTGATCTTGGATTAACATATCAGTTTTATTATGTTGTTCTATAGCCGAATCAATAACCAATTTACATAAACCTTGGCCTCTAACAATTTGAGATGGATTGATTTCAAGGTCATATTCTTATAAAGCTGTGACCCGGTTTTCCCTTCTTTCACCCAGTTCTTTCTGTACTAACAAATTCCTAACAACAGGGTAAGGGACAATGATTTTCATCCTAGACTTTGGTAGATAAGATCAAAAGTGTTTTACTTCTTTAAAAACAACATAAGCATGTTGATCTACTGCTGGGTAATTAAGTTTTTCTCCCTTAAAGGCTGAGCTCATAAATTCAATAGGAACTTCGTTGTTTTCAGCATTCTTTTGGGTTAGCACAACGACATAAGATTGATCAGAGGCAAACGTGTAGAGAGTGAAATCTCGTGAAAAATCAAGGCTCATTAGGGAAGGAGCGTCTACTATAGCCTTTTTTATTGAGTCAAAATCTTGACTTTCTAGAGGTCCCCAATGGTATTGTACATCCTTTTTTATTAAATTTTGTAATGGTATGACCATTTCTGAAAAGCTGGGGACAAACCTTCAAACAAAATTTAGCTGACCTAAGAAAGATTTCATGGAATTTTTGGAAGAGGGGGGAGGGAAGTTTTGAAATGACTTGGGTCCTTTTAGGGTCAATAATCATCCCTTCATTGGATACAATAAAATCGATGAGCTTACCTTGTTCTACTACAAAGATAGATTTTTTAGGATTTAAAGAAATGTCGTACTTACGACATCATTGTAGAACAGATCTTAAATGAGCTAGATGATCTCCTTTATTCTTTGAGAAGATAGTGACATCATCTAGATAAACCACTACAGATTGATTGATTAAACCATGGAAAGAGATATCCATCGCTCTCTGAAAGGTGGCACTGACATTTATGAGCCCAAAGGGCATTTTCCTATAAGCATAAGTACCCCATGGAGTACGGAAAATGGTTTTGAGCTGGTCTGGGGGAGACATCAAGACTTAGTTATACCCTAAAAAACCATCCAACAACGATAATATTTCAGAACCAAATACTTGTTGGAGGATCTGTTCCATGGGAGGAACAGGGTAGTTGTCTTTATCAGATGCTCGGTTTAAATTTTGGAAATCAACACATAGTCGAATTTCACCACTCTTCTTCCTTACAGGGACAAGATTAGAGACCCACTGTGTATGTCTTACCAGGAAGATTATTTTAGCATTCAAGAGTTTGTTTAGTTCCTTCTTGACTGTTGGTTCAAGTTTTGGGCGCATCTTTCTTAATTTCTGTTGAAAAGGTTGGGTTTGGGGTTTCATGGGAATAATGTGTTGTATGATGTTAGGATCAAAGGTATTTAGATCGTCATATGACCAAGAAAAGACATCTTTAAATTACTTAAACAACTTAATAAATGCTGTCTTTTCTTGCTCAGAACACCCCATCCCCAAATTGATGCACTGCGGGTTATCTTTAGTTCCTAAATTTACTTTTTCATCTGTCAAGGAAGAACTATTCGTTTTACAATTCACTGATTTTCTAAATTTATTGTGAAGATCATAAAACCTTTCTAATCTTACCACATATTTAGGGATAGAATTTACCAGATCTGATGTTGACTCTGGAGATCTTGGATCCTGTATTACCATAAAATCGTGAAGGTTTTCATCGTGGGTACCTTCATCGATAACCGCTCCTTGGAAAGTCTCTTCCATGTGCAAAAAAATGATGATCTGTTGATCGTCATCGAAGACTCTCCAATTTGTGATGTTATCCGGGATGGATGGTCTGAACAACAAATCGATGGAAAATGCATTCGGAGAAAGGCCTTCTACAAGAATTTTTTTTAAGGAAACGTTAGCTAACAAATCAGCCTCAGAATTATTCAATCTGGGAATAGAATTAATGTTAAATGCAGAAAATTTGTTCATTAAAATCCATACGTTAGTCTGATAGCTTTTCAGGTGTGGAGATAAATAGTGAATAGAATTTTTTACCTGTCTAACCACAATTTTTGAATCACCAAAGACTGTTAAGTTCTGAATCCTTAGATCTAGTGCTTTTCTGAGACCTTGTAGGAGTGCCTCATATTCGTCCGTATTGTTTGTGCATTCAAATTCTAAGTGGTAAGCAATCAAAGTTTTGTTACCTGCTGGATCAATGAGCACACATCTTGCACCAGCTCCTTCCTTATATTTAGATCCATCGAAGTAAAGAGACCAGATATGATTTTTGTCCGGTGCATGTGACCACTGAGAAAGGGTTGTTGACTGTGTGCATGTCATAATTTCAGACTATTGTTTTGGATCAGTAATGGTAGAAGTTTCAGCCATGAAATTGCCAAAAAAAGTGTTCATCCCCTGGATTTTAGGTGAATTGGTGGAGGCAGTGAATGGTTCATTAGGATCATTTAAATCAGTTACCATAAACTTAATATAATGCTCACGATCGACTTTGATTCTGTTAGGCTTTCCATTCTCGGGAAGCCACAAGTGAGACCAATCTGTCGCAAAATAGCCATGTAGTTGTTTGGACCAATCTGTACTTAAAAACAAGCCATATGCTTCGGGGATATCAATGACAGTAATATCAATAACCTGATGGACTTTAGGATTAGATGATAATTTGATAAGTACATTTTTTAATTCACCTATTACTTTAACACTAGTCCGATCAAGTTGAATAATTTTCAGACTGAAAGGTTGAACTTCAGCATTGATTTTTTGGCAGATGGACCAAGGCATTACATTTGACGATGCACCTGAATATACCATACAATTATGTACATTCCTATTGAAAATTTCAAAAGTCAACAAAAAGGGTGGGACATTTCTGTGAGTATTAACAATAGAAGTTTGTTGTTGTTTAGTCGTAACCCCTGGAACTAGTTTATCTACATTTGTTACACTTTTTACAGCAAGGTCTCTTTTATCAGAGGACTCTAGTGTCTTTTTAACGGAGACCTTTTGAGGTGTTTTGGGGTTGTTTTCTACAAGTTTGTTGCTGTTTGGATTGTTTTTTTTGTTGTTTTCAGTAATATTCTGCAACATCTTTTGCAGAACAAATGGAAATTTCAATAATTCATAAACAGAAATATTAGCTCTAAGTTTTTTGAGATCCTCAATCAAATCATACTCTAAACTTGGAGTTGTTGAATTCTGTTTAGTTTCAATTGGTTTAGACTGTTTTTGAGGTGCATTATGTCCAATTTCAACAGAAGATTTATTTGTTGTCTTACTCCTGGTATTGTAAGGATGCACTGTTTTGAAATTAGCTTGAAAAATGCTATCCAAAAAATGCCTGAAAATGTTGGGAGAGGATTTGTCTTCTTCCACTATATCTTGTTCAACCACATCTTCAGGAACCTCGGGAGGAATCAGGTGATCATGTGCCTCTAGAATCATCTAGATAACAAACTGTAATCTTTCTATATTTAGGCCTTCAGAATTTGAGTTAGGTCAGTTTGTGGGAAAAGGCATTCTAAAAGGGGGTTTGTAAGGCCCTTCGCTTGAAGAATATTCTTCAACTGATCTTCTCAAATATATAACCTAATTAGACAACTTCTGGACGACCTTCTGTAAACTTTCTAGGTCTGAACCATCTGATCGAGTTTTGGTTTGGGGAGGTCTAAGAAGAATTTTGATTTTCTTCTTGGAGGATGAAGTAGTCTCTGCCTCATTACAGATATTGTCTTTTAGGCTGAGAATATCTTTCTCAATTTGACTCGCCTCTTCGAAGGCTTCTAATAACGTGTCTTTCTTAAACCTTTTTACCCAAATTGATATGTTTTGGTGTAGGGCTTTCGTGTAGTATGTGACGATAAGATTTTCAGTAGGAATTGAATCCATGGGGATTCAATTCTTTAAGGTTAGAAACCTTTGATTAAAGTCTTTTATTTTTCTTTGGGTTTCATCTTTAAACTAGAGAGTTCCATGACTAAGACTTCAGGAGATTTTTTGTCTCCGAATTTCTCAAGGAAACCAGATTCAAATCTTTCCGAAGATACAATGGTGTGGGGTTGTTGGGAAAAGTACCAAGTAGAGGCATTGCCCTCAAATGTGTATGGGAAAAGTATGCATACTACGTTCTCGTGTTCAACACTACGGAGCCTAATGCATAACATGATTTTTTTAATATGATCTTCAATGATCTGTTTGGAATATGGATCGAATTTAGGGAGCCATTTCTCCAGATGTTTAGGCAAAGGATGTTGGGGCCCAGGTATGGCCACTGCATCTTGAACAAGCCAAGGCATGACGAGATTGTTCGGATTTTCCATAGGTGTGGGTGGTGTTGAAAGCTGAGATGAGGAACTACCTTCATCTGATGATTCGTCTCCTAAAGAGGAAGGAGATGAAGGGGGTGGTGATGGTGGAATACCAAATCCTCCTGCTGCAGGAGTGAGGATGTGATATGGATTTGTAGGGTTTAGGGTAATATCAGTTCCTTCAAGTTGCTCCCTGATATCAGAGAAGTATAATGGTTGATTCAATGGCCGACCTGGTTGTCTGATATGGGCCAAAGCACTGCATGTCCTTAGGAGGGATTGACGAACAATTTCTTATATGTTGGCCCTTGGGGGGTTTGGTGTTATTGGTTCAATGGTAATCCATGGATTTTCGTTTGATGTGGTTGTTGTTTGAGGGACAATGTTGTCATCAGAGAGACTTCTTGTTACTATAGGTGAGTGGGTAGGTGGCAGAGGAGTCTTATGACCTCCACGTGCCATCAATAGTATTCAAGCCCTCCTTCTAGCACCATTTGTTGACCGGGCGAAATTGATTGCTCGTCAACGGGAAGAGTGAATTCGGTCTGAGGTTATCTAATTAACCTAAGCCATTTGGATTGACTCACTCTAACGGGTTTAATGTCTCCGTTAGCCAATCTAAATTCCTAAAGGAAACAAAAAATAAATAAAAGAAAGGAAATAATTCACTAATTACTAACCACTGAAATATATATGTACATTTAAATATATATACAGTTTATTTAAATAATATTTGTATGATAGTTCTATTAATCTAATTCATATATACAAAATATACAAATAATGAGTTTTGATCTGAACTCATAAAAAATCAAATGTTTAATGGTTCTTTTGATGAAAGTAGATAAAGAAAGAAGAAAGTACTATTTGTTTCTTTTTATTTGTTCTTAATCTATATGCATTCATAAGATCAAATATTAAACTACTTAATTAAACAGAAAAATATAGACAGGGAATAATTATACTATATATAAGAATTTTTATAATAAGCAAGCAAATGAAAGAAAAGAACAGACTAACCTATTAATCACTTGAGGAGTATGCATCCAACGGTTTGTGTAAATCGTACATCAGTCCATCCACGAGATAATTTTGTTGTGCATCTTCACATTGTTTGGTACAAACACTAAACTATGCATTGACTAGTGTATTTAATTGATAAAACAATAGGACGCAAAATAATTACAGTGATATAATAGACTGCAAGTAATAATGCATAAGATAAATCCTATAGTTACAGCTTGCATTTAATCAATCAACATGTTCAAGGTAAACCTCATAATATGAATTGAATGATCATTCAGTTGTTTTGATAAAATTGAAGCATAAAATCGTGAACTATGAAGGAAAAACTATCTTGACAACAAAATAATCTGCGAAGACGAAATCTATCTGCAGTCATTGAATTACCAAGATAAACACATTATAGATCACAACAACATTCACAGATGACTAAAGCATAAAGTAAATATTTGTTATGTCTAACTTTGAGTATAAGATGTTCACAATAAGCCCCAGACCAAGATGCCTCTGATTACAAAAATGATGGGTTTATAAAGGCCTCATAAAAGATAATTGTTTCCCTTTCTGAGATCAAGTATTTATTACAAAAATAAAAGGGGGATGCAACCACCCAGATCCTACTAAATCCTCCAAAACTAACAACTATTCATTTCTATTCATACAAAATGCATCAAAGATATGACTGGAAGGTCTTAAGGATGCCTCAGATCAATTTGTAATCATGGATTCCTGAATATCCTAAAAGAAAAAGGAAAATAGAAAGATTTAGACACATTTTCAACCATTCATTTACACAATTCAAATTAACATAACTGGCTATAGAATCTTGTAATTATGTAGCTAGTTATTTTAGTAAATGAAATCTAATTTATTAAAAGAACAAAGCAATCTAATTTCAACAAACAATCCTATTGTAAGATAAAGAATCATACCTCCAACTATGAGATCAAATCATATCAGACAACCTTGGAATTTACAATGGATGTTGCAGCCTCAACGTTTTTAAATACTACATTGCCTGTTGTCCTCATACATTTTTCTTTCCCTTGAATAACAGAATCGAGTCTATGTTTTTTGCTCATTAAGACATCAATATGATCTATTAAAGCCTTAACCCGTGATTGTAGGATAGGGATATTAGTATAATATCTATCAATCCAAGATAGACAGACTTCACACTTTGACTATGCGGCGGTTGCATGGGAACAAACATGGTTGTCAACCGGAGCACCTTCCATACTGATAGTAGATTCATTAACCAATTTAACACCAAGAAACTCTGGATTGTTTTTCAGACAAGGAAGTAAATTGTCAACAAAGTTATAGGGCCTATCAAGGTGTGGCTCGAATGAATGAGGGTCTTCTTCAGTGAGGAACCTATCGATTTCAGAGTCCGAACTCTCATGGACTTCAATCATACTGATCGAACTCACATGAGAGTTCAACTTGTTATGAAGCCTCCCCGAAATTAGTCTTCCGACTCTCTTGTTCTTAAAATTTATATCAACATTGATTTTAGATGCCTTCCCTGTAGGTTTCTTTAAATTTTTAACACAGTCACTAGGATGTATAACCTGCTCACGGGTCTGTTCAATAACCTTTGGATCAATTAAGGATTTGTTGTAGGGGGCTAAGACACAGGTTTGGGTAGGTGAGAGAGGCGTTGTAGGGTAGACAAGGGTCTCTTCAACCACGAGTTTATCTACCTCCTCCAAATCAGGGTTACCATAGCCATTTCTGGTTATGAATGAATCCCAGTTGTCATTATGTAACTCTAATTGATGCATAAGCAATATTTTAATTAGGCCGTGATGGAAGAGGCTAGAGTCTAACCGCTAATTTCTATACCTTTTTCCCATTTTATAAAGACTCCTCGGTAAGTAATATGGCATGTTCAAGGGAAACCCCATAAAAATCATAAGAAGACACAAATGGTACAAAAACACAAGACCGAAACGTCCCTCACAAATAACAAATTGTTTTACCATAGCAAGCAGGTCGTGCCACCGAACTTTTAGGAAGGAAATGGGCATACCTTTTTCACACCCTTTTATTTTCCAAGATGTAGACAACAGGCTCCAAGGAACTTCTTCCACTTTTGCATTTTTAAATCATCTTTGACCGCTTACAGGTAGTCTTGTAGCTTGACTCAAGAAATCTTTTGTAACCTCCAGTTGGACATCACCCACTTTAGCTCTACACCTATTGAAGGAGAAAGAGAATTCCTGGGTGATTTGTAAATTGAAACTTTGAAATTTCCTAATGAAAATGAGCCAACCACTTCTCTCCAGATCTTCTCTGGCATCGTCATATAAGAGAAGAGTTTGAATTCCATTAGGTTCAACTCTCACAATAGGATCCATAATGGATGAAAGGGTAATGAATTAGACACAACACACAGGAAGGGTTTGTGAGACAGTCCAAAGACATAACCTGAGCCCGAGAAATTTCAATAGTAAACGATGTATGAACATAAACTCATAACGATAAGATGGTTGTTTAATTGAAATGAATACGAAGAGGGTTTGTGAAGCCCAAGATCAGTCTTGGAAATGATGATCAACTGCAAATCATATTGCCACCTTTGCATTTCGTACAAGCTATGACCAAGGCATTAAAAATGAAAATAAGTGTGCACATCATGGGTTCTATCACAAGGTTTGGGTAAGTTGAAAATCGAAAATCAAAGGTTTAGCAAAAAGAAACTTATAGCTAAGAATCAAGCAAAACCATACCAAAAATCAAATCATGGGGGTACTTTGTTTATATAACCATCAATATCTAAGCATGCTTGGTGTTGAAAGGATTGAAACAAAGAGAGTAACTCTTCATGGCAAGGAACTAAACTTCATTAATAAACTATATGAACAATTTTCCCTTAATGAAATTCTAAAACAGAATGGTAACACAGTCGCAAGTTTTCATGCTTCGTATTCATGCTTTCAGTCATGAACGAATCATGAAATAAAATAATAGGGAAAAGAGACAACTTACAATTGTCATTTCATAAAATTGCTCATGAAGAATAATGAAAATTCATGACCCCAGTTAGGCAGCTATATAAATCATTTAATTGACATCAAAAGTCAAAAAATATGTTGGGTTGCCAACAATGTGTTAGTACCTGGTATGTTCCTTCCTAGCCAAAGTGGTTGGTGAAGTGATTGGAACTCTGGGAGTCTATCCTAGCCATTGACACTAGGAGACATGTGGCACCAGATACTGTTCTTCAGAGGTTTATCACTTGAGAGTATTTAATGTGTGGAGTTGAAAAACTATCGAACTCCCGAACAGAGGAGTAAATCCTAGCCGTTGACGAAAGAGAGTATGTGTCAAAAGATCCGGTGGTATAACATTCCAGAGAAAGTAGAGAGTAAATTGGGGAAAACTCCTGAAGAGTCGAGAGATGGAACAGATCTGATTCATTTGTTGGTAAGGACAGGTGTCACCAGATCTTGCACTCCATAGAAGTAGTACTCTGGAAGAGATGAAGAGTGGAGGTGTGAGGACTCTGAAGGCCAGAGTCCCTAATTCATCTCAGTCGTTCGTGAAGGAGGATGTGTGGGAGAATATCTGCCACTTCGGAGAAAAGTAACTCCAGAAGAAAGTGGATTTGCAGGAGCAAGAACTCTCGAAGCTGCAGTGACAGGAGTCCACATGAGTCATCAATATAAGAGGATAGGTGTCATAGGATTTGACACTCTGGAAGGATTTCACTTCAGAGGTTTATGGTTGTGAGTACTTGGGAATCTGTCGAAGCACAAAATATCGAAGCAAATCAGAACCATTGATGTTCTATGGAAGCGTGGAATAAGATCATGCAGCCCAAAGACTTGGCACTCCAGACGACTCGAGGGGAGGTGTTTTGGAACTCGCTGAAGTGCTTGAACTTGAATTTTTGGTGGGCCATTCATATGGAAAGGGAGAAGGGACCATCGATCCCTCTCCCATCATTTCGAAACTTCACCAGTTCGGAGTTCGAATGAATTGGCGAGTGGTGAAGTGAAAATGCCCAAAGCTCAAAGTTACAAAGCGCCCTTTGAGTAGGTGTCAGATCACTGCCCAAGGTCATATGAAATAAGGGGCCTATCATGGAGAGATAATGCTTGTTTCTCAAATCCCTCAAAGAGGCTAAGAAAGAGCTCACAGTTTTGGAAGAACCTGCACTTTGGAGGAAGGGGAACCTAGAGAGAGCTAAGGAAAGTGAAATTATGATGTCCCACCCATAAAATATCACTTAGGGCTTGGGTGTGTTACAAATTGGTACCATAGAATGGAAACAACACTTATCCTTATTGGGATCATGCACGAGTCGTATGAAAATATTTTTGAAGGACTTTGAGGGGTAACACCCTATCTTACCCCATTCCAAATAATCTTAGTAATCCTTTACCAAAGAGAGGAATGAAACCTAATGATGTTTATAGATGTTGGGAAATAAGCATTATGTGTTGCTAGCATTTCCAAATAAAGAAGATAACTCCACTGATAAATTGTACGCACTGTTGTACAATCATAAGATTGAGTTACCAAGGCTGGGATGGGCCTGTGGAGAATATTACTGCCAAACATAAATTTCTGCATAAATTCCTTGACTAGAAGGATGTAGATTAAAATACAGTTGGGATTTTACCCAACAAGATTGAATCATGCTAGTCTATGGTAAATGAATCCTATCATTTGTTTGGTAAATGATAGTTGATCCTATAGGAGCAGGATTATGCTAATGGGAACTAGTAGCAAGACTTGGATGTGAACAGATGGAAAGGATTTGTAGCAGTAATAATTACTGCTTTAATGAAGGGTTAAACCTTATATATGTGTATAATACCTCATGATCAGAGGAATGAGTCTGGTGACCATTCTATGAAAAGGGAGAACATGCGTAGCTCTTGGGTTTCGAAGGGAACTGAGAAACGAATTTTGTTTTTGGGTACAAGAATTGTTGGGCAGGGTTTTTCTAATCAAGCTGATAAACATAGTTGTAGAAATATAGAGTGATTGAGTGAGAAATCACAATAGCCTCCCTTACTTGGTGGATAGGAAACTAATATGCCAGAATTATTGTGGGATGAGGAGAGTGACCTCCATCCCTGACTGTTGTTGAACAAAAGGAAGAATTCTAGGTGTAATGGTCAATATTGATCTTGACTTGAAGATACTATGGATTTCTAGACTAGGATACTTAGTAAGTAACATAATTTGAAATTGCATTGGGCTTTAAGGGAATAGTCCAATTTTTATTAGACATTTAAAATTTGTTATGATTAAGGTATAATGGTTGATTAAATGTTGATATTGAATGTGATAAAGGAAGTGTTGGGGCACTTCTAGAAACCCAATGGATCATATTGACATCCAGTGGTGGATGGTAGCCATATAGATATAGTTGGACCCTAGTGAAGGGAATCTAGAAAAGGATATCCTTGATTGGAAGGTTTTCTGATCAAGACCATTCGGAAGCTAGATTGGTTGTTTTATCACCTTGGGCATGGTTATAATTTCCTAGACTATATTTATGAGTGGGAAATGTTTTCATGAAAGTTGAGGGAAGAGTGTTTTTCTTGCTAGCTATTATCACATAGAAAGGAAAACATAGTTATGACTATGTCTATTAAACTTCTAGGTGGATATCTTGTGAATGAATGCAGTGTTGGACACACTTACCACACTTATAGGGGGGGTGAATGAGTGTGGGGCTCTTTTTCCCAAAACTTCCCTCTTACACAAAACTCATTAGTTACAATTCAACATTTTACTCATTACTCATTGTTTTCATTTACAACTAGTTAGATGTGAACACATATGAGCACCATATATCAAAAATATATCATCAAAAATTCATCACCACAAGGAACAAAAATGACACAAGATGTATGTACAATTTTCTTTTTATTGCGGACTACAATCCTTGGGGTTTTCAGCAACAACTGAATAGAGTACAACTCTACAAGAGCACCAGCTCTATCATGAAAGAATCATCTTACACACTCAGCACCAACTGAGATGAGGCAACAATCCTCAACAGATATCAATCTGCAACATGTACGTGACCTGTCAGTAGTCCATCCCACGTGTGTATGTTCCCTGGCATCACTACAACCCACATATGTATGTGGCCAGTGTATACAACAGCATGCATATACCTTCTGAAAAAGTAGGGTTTATCCTTCAAGATCAATTCAGATCCTCTGCAACCAATTTATCATTCTCTTCTATCTCTCACTGTCCAAACTGACCACTAGCCAGTCACAACACATCCAAGCTCTCCAATAGCTTACTCATGCTCCACAACCAATCAATATGAATGCTACTCAATCATGCATAAGAAATCAACATACTATAGCCGTTATATTAGTATTGAATCATAAGAGTGCTTCTCACTCCATCAATCAACATAAACCATATCATAACAACCATACCAAGAATTCCCTAAGCATTCACAACACATGAAGCAATAGTATCCATCGAGACAATAATGAAACCATACTAGTGTCTCAGTGACAAATCTGATCCCATAGAATGCAGATCTTGAACATGCTTATGTCTTCAAAAGATTGGCATCATATCAAACAAAAATCTCCATGATTTTATCCATTGTGCATGTCCTATCCTCATACAGCCCGCGCATGTACGCGCCCTGGCCCATTACAGTCTGCGTACACCTCCGAAACTAGGGTTTTTGAAGATCCGAGACTTTTTCCATCAAGATCTTCGATATTGCCAAACATTTTATGTGTCCATGATATCTTCCTCATGCTCTCTTTCTCAGAATAGAACTTCAATCATGCTCAAGAGATCCACACCAAAGGTTCTCTCACAGGAAGCTCTCCATTAATACTCCAAAAGATATTCTCACAAGAATCTCTCCATTGATCCAAAAAAAGGATGTTCTGCAAGAGACCATTGCTATCTTATTTATACTTTCATCCTCTAGGTCACTTAACCCATTTCTAGGTCACTTAACCTATTTTCCTTATTTTTAGCGTTAACCAGTTTCCATAAATAGAAAGTTCTCCAATATTTTATCATTTAAATATTCCTTCTTGATTTTGTCATCTCACTTTATCATTTAAATAATCTTTCTTGATTTGGTCACTTCTCTTTATTATTTAAATAATCCACCTTGACTTTGCCACTTTAATTTATCATTTAAATAATGATTTCTTCTTTTCAATCACTTTGACTTCTTTGACATTGTGGGCTTCATGCCAACATGTGAGGGTCCTCGAACTTCATAAGGCCATAAATCTCAACCCGTGAGGAGTTATGTGATGTTCCATATACCACTGGAAATGGCATGACAAGCACTATCTATATAGAATAGTTTCACCAACAACTTCATTGATATTCATCTCATGATTCCACATACAAGCACGGGTCCTCCAACCATTCTTCTAGGATAACTCAATCCGCAAAGCATATTCCCATGAGGGATTTCACCATAAGGCGACCACTTTGGAGTTCATCCATTTGTGCACTTTATCATAAGACAATAATGAGTCATCTATACATTTTTCCAACAATGCATCATACACCAATGAAACCACATCTATTCATCTTCATCATGTATCAATGAAAACCCATTGATCTATCTTCATCATACCAATGACAACTCATTGATCCATATTCATCTATTCATTCTCATCAAGGACAATACATATTACATTACATCAATCATCAATCAATCAATCTTTTGACATCAATCAATCACTTGACATCAATCAATGACATCAATCAATCAAACCATTGGAATCAATGACAACATGATCCAACAATCTCCCCCTTTTCCATTGATGGAAATACCAACATTGATGTCAACACCAATTACCAATTATTGATGTCAAAATGTAGATAAGGCATGCTCTACATCAATATTCAATGTGACTATCTCTCTCCCTTTGACATCAATGGAAAAGGGCCATTTTCCTCTTGGGGCTACTCCCCCTGTCTAAGTGCCTTTGATATTCCTCTGAATAATCTCTCCCCTTTTGAACAAGGGATATCAATATGATGTAATGCTAAAGATACATCGAACATACTCCCCCTGTGACCATTGCTTCCCCTATGGGTATGTCTCCCCCTATTTTCAACCAGATCATAGATCAACCACTCTCTCTATGATTATCCTTGGACCTGTTCATACATCAAACTTGTGCCATACCATACATAATGAAACAAAATATATGTCAATAATGAAAATAGAGAATCATGAACAAGATATCAACCAAGTACATCATGCACAACATTCATGTGCATCAACCATGTACATCAACAAATATCATCCATCGAATGTATCCACCATATGCCAACATGTGCATCTATCCATATGCCAACATGTGCATCAACCAATATGCCAACCATGTACATCTACCAATTATGCCAACCATGTGCATCTATCAATATGCCAAACAAATACCATCTATGAGTGTACCATCATGCCTCATCACTTGCACCAAGAAAGTATATCAACCATGCATAAACAAGATATGACTCCCTAATTATGTACAACATGAATATCAACTCAAATCACCAACTACATGTCTCAATATGTAGCCCAACCACATGAAAAATGCATGCACCATGATATCCAACATATGCTTCCAATAATACATCATAAGATATATCAATGAAACTGAAATATGTACCAACCATGTACCCCAACAAATCAGCATCAATCTATACTCATGGGTTAGTGCCATCCACCCAAGATTTATTTTACATCGTTACCTTACATGATATAACATAGAACCATGAAAACCTGCAACAAATAGTGTCAGAACCTGTAATAAACAATGTTAGACTCTGCAACACCAAGTTATACGAACATATGAAGCTGCAATCCATGTGCATTTCCTTTTTCCCAAGACTTTACCACATATACGTGGTCTGTTTCACAACAACTCGTGTATGTACACGACCTATTCAAGGTCATCCTGCATATGTACGCGACTGATACCACTGTCACCCGCGTGTGCCTCTATGGATAACACACTTGAACTCCCTTTCGGTCTTTCATTCTGATCTAGTTTCTTTGTCTTCTTCACCCACTTCTGTATATGTCCCTACTCCTCAGAACTTGAGCTCTGAGCATCCATATTTTCAAAGATGTCTCCCTTTCTTACTTCATTCCTTTTTCTATCCATGCTATTTCAAGTCCTCATCATGGAATTTCTTCTTGTGTTCCAACAATCCTTGGATTTGTGTCCAAATCCACTACAACTATAGCATCTCATGGTGTTACAGTGAACAACAATGTGTCCTACTTGATCACATCTCCAACACCTTATGGTGTTATAAAATCTTCCATTATATATCCTTTCATAAGATCTACATTCAAAATCTTTGTGACCATATCCATTACATGAATAACAATGCCCATGAAAAACATTTTCATACCTTTGCTTTGGTGTCCCAAGAATAGCTTATTGATGTCTTCCTTGCTTTGTTCTTTTGAGAGTTTGTTTGCCTTGTGTAGATGGTTGTTTTGCAACATTGTCTTCCTCATTAGTTAGCATTCAACATTTTACTCATTACTCATTGTTGTCATTTATAACCAGTTAGATGTGAACACATATCAACAACATATATAAACAATATATCATCAACAAGTCATCACCACAAGGAACACAAAGAACACAAGATGTATATACAATTTTATTTTTAGTATGGACTATAATCCTTGGGGTTTTCAACAACAACTAAATAGAGTACAACTCTACAAGAGCACCAACTCTATCATACAAGACTCAACTTACACACTCAGCACCAACTGAGATGAGGAAACAATCCTCAATAGATATCAATCTGCAATAGGCATGCAACCTGTCAGTAGTGCAGCCCACATGTGTACGTGCCTTGGCATCACTATAGCCTGCGTATGTATGCGACCAATGTATACAACAACATGCATATACCTTCTAAAAAATTAGGGTTTATCCTTCAATATCAACTCGGATCCTCTGCAACCAATTTATTATTCTCTTCTGTCTATCACTGTCGAAAATGACCACCAGCTAGTCACAACACATCCAAGCTCTTCAATATCTTACTCATGCTCCACAACCAATCAATATGAATGCTACTCAATCATGCATAAGCAATCCACATACTATAGCCATCATATAAGTATTGAATCATAAGAGTGTTTCTCACTCCATAAACCAACATAAACCATATCATAGAAACCATACCAAGAATTCCCTAAGCATTCACAACACAACAAGAAAGAGTATCCATCGAGACAATAATGAAACCATACCAGTGTCTCAGTGATAGATCTGAGCCCATAGAATGCAGATCTGGAACCTACTTTTGTTTTCAATAACTTACCATCATCTCAAACACAAATCTCCATGATTTTATCCACTGTATGTGCCTTGTCCTCATACAGACCGCGTATGTACACGCCTTGGATCATTACATCTCGCGTACACCTCAGAAACTAGGGTTTCTGAAGCTCCGAGACTTTTGTTGTCAAGATCTCTGATATTGCTGAAAATTTGATGCATCCATGAGATCTTCCTCACACTATCTTTCTTAGAATAGATCTTCAATCATGCTCAAGAGATCCACACCAAAGGTTCTCTCACAAGAATCTCTCCATTAATACTCCAAAAGATATTCTCACAAGAAGCTCTCCATTGATCCACAAAAAGGATGTTCTGCAAGAGACCATTGCTATCTTATTTATAGTTTCATCCTCTAGGTCACTTAGCCTATTTTCCTTACTTTTAGGGTTAACCACTTTCCATAAATAGAAAGTTCTCCGATATTTTATCATTTAAATATTCCTTCTTAATTTTGTCATCTTCCTTTATCATTTAAATAATCCTTCTTGATTTTGTCACTTCTCTTTATTATTTAAATAATCCACCTTGACTTTGTCACTTTAATGTATCATTTAAATAATGATTTCTTCTTTTCAATCACTTTGACATATTTGACCTTGTGGGCTTCAAGCCAACATGTGAGGGTCCTCCAACTTTGTAAGGCCATAACTCTCAAACCGTGAGGAGTTATGTGATGTTCCACATACCACCGGAAATGTCATGACAAGAAATATCCATCTAGGATAGTTTCACCAACAACTTCATTGATATTAATATCATTATTCCACATACAAGCATGGGTCTTCCAACCATTCTTCTAGGATAACACAATCCACAAAGCTTCTTCCCATGAGGGCTTTTACCATATGTTGGTTTTGTTAACTTTAATCATAAGCCTATGTGTAGTTTTAATGGGTATATTTCGCATCCTACATACATCTCTACTTTAAAATTAGTCCACTCATGATTGTTCAAAATCATTCTCATGTGACCCTCAAAGGAAGAATCATTTGTAGTTGTCAATCAACAAAGCATCTTCCCATCAGGGATGTAAGTGAACAAAACGAACATATGTGTGGATATATAATTCGGACCCAATATGCATGTTTATATTCCTTATGAAAAACTTGGTACCCAGGTAAAGCCAACTCAAGGTTGAGGCTATCAAAGAGAGTGAAGGATATGCAATAAGGAAGTTGCATGCTGAAGGAGTTCCCTGTGGAGGAACTATGTGAAGACTATGTCACGAGAATAGAGTCGCAAATTTATTGACTCTTGAGAATTAAGCAACGAGATACAAGCTTGCATATATATATAAGAATCCTGGATTACATTTTGAAAAAACATCATGTAATGAATAGAATACTAATAATGAATCTTGACCATTCTGATAACCGAATGGTAACATGCAGGATGCACATGTTCATGATTCATTATGGACAAGAAAAAAAAAGGATTTATTATTAAAGCATGTTGATGTATCCTGAGAGTTAGGAGGTTTCTCAAGAAAAGAGAAGAAAGATCACAATAAGAAGTAGATTTCATAAGTAAAAGGGGAGAATAGGAGGAACACTTTTCTCACCCTAAGAACCCTGAATTGTTTAACATAGCCATAGGATTTAAAAGAGTAGTTGTGGAAACCAATACAACTGGTAAAAAGGCAAGTAAACCCCCTAAGTATGATTAAATGAATAAATGAGTATGTTTGAATGAATAGGATTAGTTGAAGCCATGATTAAGAAAATAAAGTCAGGCATTAGAGATAACTCAACTGGGATGAAAAGACCCAGGCAATGTAGAAAGAATTGGAAGAAGAGGAGAGCCCTCAATTCTTTTCTTGTTGAGTATTATGTTTTTCTCTGGGATGAGAAAGTTGGTATGCTAATGAAAGTAAAAAGGTTTTGACACCATAGTTATAAGGGTTGTATTTTCAAAGAAACAATTGAAATCTATTTGTGTTACACTCATGGAAACATTTGGGGATAATGTGATGAAGTGCATAAATATATGCTAGGAAATTTTGAAGATGTTTTATGAATTTGAATGTTATGATACATGCATTTGGTTTAATATTACAATTAATGTAATTATGACTATGATGATGCATGCTATGTATAGAAAGGAATTGGAACTGTTGAGGAAGACAATTTCCAATGATGGGCAACCTCAAGCAGAGGATGACCATGAGAAGGATGTAGTTGAAAGATTGTTGACAGGGTTGTAAAAGTCCCCATAAATCACTGTTGATGAGGTAAAAAATAGAAAGAGGGTGCTAGCAGCCAAGAACTGGTATAAAGATATTTGTACCTATGTGGCACAAGGTATGAAGGGATTTGGTAAGAACTCCTTTGGAAATATTTTATTGTCTTAGTGTTATGCATGAACTTTTGAAAGGTAGTTGTATGCCTTGGATACCCAAGTAAGTTATGATTCAGGAAGGAGAGCATGAATGATGGAGGTGTGAACCTCTGGTAGTAAATATTGTTTGTAATCTTTGGGAGAATTCATGGACTGATATGTCATGAATGCATTGACCAATCAAGGAATTCTTAAAGGCATTCATGTGAAACCTTGAGTTTCATGAGTGACGATTTAAGGTTGTGATCGATTCAGAGAAGAAAATATGGTTCTACTAAAACAATAAATATGGACAAATAATCCATATGGTAACAAGTTGGTTGAATTCCAACACACCTTGGAAAGAGTGCCTAACCTAAAAAGTGATAACCTAAAATCAATGTAAGGGTGAATTGGGTATGAATGTGGCCATGAATGTTGTTACATTCATTAAACTCAATTGATATATGATTTTCATTTTGAAAAGTTGATATACAGAACCGATGCATGTGTAAGGATTGAAATTTCCTTTTTCTTTGTATCATCGAATAGATAAAAGAGATTTGACTGTTAGCATTCACAATTTAAGAAGTGTTTGTGACAACGTTATAAAGGTGCAGTGAAAATAGATGTGCATGGGAAACTAACAATTTGTTTGGTTGATTGAAGTTGAAAGTGCAGGAAGCAAAGGGTCTTGGATATGGCAGCATTGTAAGACCATAAGGAAGACCAAAATTGCATGTTGAGCCAAATTTCTATGGGAAGGAAAGTCCCATAATTGGCAGATTTGGTTACGTGCAGAACAGATATGAAAACAATATGTGGAATTTGGAAATTCGTGGGTGGAAAATTTACAATAAAATACCGAATTTAGAATTTATGATGATGTCTCATGAATGTTTTTATACCTATGATACAAATGAGAAGAAAATATTTGTCCAGAAAGGATAGATGAAGGCCATCAATCCAAAAAGCGTGAAAAATGGCTATTGTTGAGCCATGAGAACCCCGTGGTAATCCATGACCGCCTAGAATATGTTGTGTTGAGGTAACACAAGCTGGAGGGACACCTCGACAGAGAAAGTATGAGAGACGCCTCTACTATAATGCTCGATCAAGTCTTTGGAATTATTCTTGTGTGAGAAAACCTTAGCAAGGAAAGATGGATCACCTGAAGGACTGTATAGAAGAGAAGGGGATGTCTGAGCCTGGGCTTGGAGGGTGAGTGATCGCAAGGAAGAGGAGACTCTGATAGTTCTTGTAAACTATTGATTGGGATCATGCACACAATAGGTATGTCAAGGAAAAAAAATGAGCCTAGATAACAAGACAACCATGTAGATACAAATCCATAAATTGCGTAGATAAGTATTGTGCTAGATTATAAATTTTTCTTAGAAATTTTATGCAATAGTAAAAACATTTCACATGAGACTATGATTAATGTGCCTGTTGTCCAAGAATTATTGAAGGAAGGTGACAAAGATTAAGATTCTGAAAAAGTACCTTACCAAGGACAAAGGTCAAGACTTCTGAAGTGGATGAATGAGAAAGGCATGACATGTGTTTCTGAGAAAGAACACCGAGGACAGTGTTCCTTTTTAAAGGGGAGGGAATTGTAACACCCCTATTTCCCCCAACTTGCAATTAATCATTAATTAGGATTACCATGTTGTGGCATGGGAACAACGTAAACGTATTATTGTTTAATTTCTAAATAATTGACTGTGGGGGTGAAGCCTTGAAATTCCTAGCCATTATATCACTATAGGAAAGAATGGGAAAACTATAGAGAGGGTTTGTTATGACAAATGACCCCAAATTTTCCCTTTGATGAGGATAATAAACTTCCTCTAGTTCCCAAGGAGGAATCAGTTAATGAAGAAAGGACCAGTGGTTGAACCATCAACCACCCCATGAATGGATGCATGGTCTAGCTGAAGAAGGTCATCCCGAAGTACTACAGGGTCTTGCAGACCCAGACTGACCCAATTTTCCTTCCAACAGAAGGAACAATATAGGGGGAGAACCTTCCTGAAGGGGGGAGCAAACAGAAGAAGACACAGGGGAATAGACAGAGAGGGAGAAATATCTCCAACTGAGAATGAGCATAAGGCCAGGAGATTGATTCTAAGGAAGCATATGATAAACCTCATCGAGTTTGTGAGAGAAAGAGAAATATCTGACAGTATGAATAGAACATGACTTGAGAAGAAAGTCATGAGATTAATGTTGAGGAAGCATCTAATAAACCTCGCAAAATCTATGAAAGAGAAAGGATCGTTGAGAATTGGCATAAATTCCATAGTGATATGATGTCTTGGCACGAGGGTGGCCAGAGCGCTAAGAATGAATGCCTTTGAGCCTATGGTTGGGTGGAAAGGTGAACACCCATAGTCAGTTAGTTGGTTGCAACATGTAATAGATAAGTATTCTCATATTCTGTGTAATTGAACTGTAACTGCACATTAAACTTGAATAACCTATGAATGTTGTAGGGATGTGCACGTTTTCTTAATGATTATACTGTACCCCTTTACCTTCTCTTGATTGTGTATTTAAGAAAGTAAGGAAATATATGGGTTGTATATGTAAATGCTCGAGCCCTATAGTGGCATAAGTTTAAGAAGATGAATTGTTAGTTCATCGACCTTGGACATAGTTTCCCCGTATGCATGTCAACACTCCCAACAGTTTTGAGTCTCCTAGAAAAATGATTCTGTTAAGCTCAGGAGAAAGAGCGTAAAGCGTGCGCCAATTCCTAAGTTCTTCAGAACTAATGAAGTTCTGGAAGGATAACGAGATTTGAGTCTCTAAAGGGAAGATCCTTTCGTTTTGAAGAAGAGCATGCAAGATCTTTTCGGGAGAACCCAAGGTTAGTCACAACTGTTAGATATGGAAAAGGATCATAGGTTT
>SNQJ01S0063682.1:29942-41825 GCA_010110895.2 Picea sitchensis | reverse complement strand
TCGTCATAAGGGAGAAGGATCCTCAGAAGTCCTGGAGTGGTGAATTTAATATGGGCCATAGATATGACGATGCTCGAGAGTTATCCCATCCATTAGATCTATGATGTAGTTAGCCCGATGTTGACAGGTTCAGGATGATAGGGGTGTTTTAACCTCAAAACCCCTTAAGTCCAGAGTCACGAAGTATTGTGGATCGTGGATCTAAGGATCCTTCAGGGCCCCTCTTGACCATTCCATAATAGGGAAGTGTGTATCATGTTGAGAGAACGTGGGGGCCCACATGTCGAGTGGTGAAGTTTCTAGGTGTGGTGACCTCATGGCATGGTAAGGGGACATCGGTGACCTAAGGCAAGTGTCACATATTATACCGGAGTCGTTTGGGATGACAGATGTTCCTCTAGGAGTGGCCCAACAATGGGACCATTGAGAGGAAGTTACGATTCATAGATCTATGGGGTTACATGGACACCCTCAGACCGTTAGATCTAGGCTATGGTCAGCTCAACACTGACCAACTCTAGGAGGAAGACGAAGTCCACACTATGAAACCCCCGAATGCCAAAGTTGTGAAGCGGTAGAGGTCATTGATCCAAGAGTTACATGGATGTACCTTGGCTGCGAGATCGAAGGGCATGAAAAATGATCAATCCAGAGTGATGTGGCATAGTGACATCACCTAGGGTGACGTGGACCCAAGTTTGACATACCACGAGTCACCTGGATTCATGTGTATCACATACCCTATAGGCCCATTGATATGTGAAATGTGTCACCCCTGTGCCTTCCACATGTCAGTACCTAGTATGTGCCCGTATAGCCAAAGTGGTGAGTGAAGTGACTGGAACTTCGGGAATCTATCCTAGCAGTTGGCGCCAAGAGACACATGGCACCAAATACTATACTTTAGAGGTTTAGCACTCGGGAATATTTAGCGTGTGGAGTTTAAAAACTCCTGAACTCCTGAAGATCAAACTAAATCATGACCATTGACGAAGGAGAACATGTGTCAGCAGATCCAGTGGTATAACATTCTGGAGAAAGAAGAGAGTAGAGTGGGGAAAACTATTGAAGAGTCGGGAGCTGGAACAGATTTGATCCATTCATTGGTAAGGATAGGTGTCACAAGATCCTGCACTCCAGAGTAGTAGTACTCCGAAATATTTGAAGAGTAGAGAGGACTCCCAAAGTCATCTCAGTGATCCGCGAAGGAGGACGCGTGGCAGGAGATCTTCTACTTCGGAGAAAATTCACTCCAAAAGAAATTGGAATTGGAGGAGATAGAACTCCCAAAGGTGTGTAGGCCATATTCCACTTGAGCCATTGATCTCAGAGGACAGGGGGGCTGGCATGGAGAGATAGAACCTATTGCTCAAATACCTCAAAGGGGCCAGGAAAGAGACCATGGGTTTGGAACAACCTGGACTTTGGAGGAAGGGGAACCTATAGAGAGTTAAGAAAAGTGAAATTATGATGCCCCACCCCTTAAAAGAGAACTTAGGGGTCAGGTGTGTTACATTCCTCATCCCATTTACCCCAAAACTCTGTGTACCAGGTGAGAGACCCTGCATGTTGATGTGCCATTAATGGATTTGGAGATACTACTAAAATGAACTCTTAGGGTCCTTGTTGTGATATAATGGAAACACTCACCACACTTCCACTACTACTACTTGAACTTGCTAAACTAGAATGGTTAGAAATGAAAAAAACTACATAAGGATTTAGTGTAGAGATTACCAAATTTTCATATGCCACTGGGGGAATAGGTGACTCATGGATTGTTCCTTTACCTATAGAGTGGAATTATTTGATCTAGGGGGTCACATTTTATTGCAAGGTTCAATATACCTTGTAATGAAGTCCAGTATCTTCTGGTGTTATGGGTTTCGATTCTCTTGCAACTCCATCCAAGGTCTCAATTGAGTATTATTATTCAAAGGTGACGACTATCCTTAATTTTTCATCTATCTCTCCTAAATTTCCCTTCTCTTATTTTCCTCCCTCAGAACCTTCACCTCTCTCACCAAATCTCTCTTTCAACCATGGTTTGGCCATCCTTATACATATTTGCAACTCTTTCAACTTCTCTAATTCTTTTCTTCAACTACCATCACAATTGATCTCCTTCTGCGACTGGTAGTGTCTCTTCATTAGCTTTCCCATATGGTTCGGCCACCTTGTTTCAACAGTCACAACCCACCTAAGATATAATTCATCTCTAGTATTCTTCTCTCATTAGCCTTCTATCTCCATAAACTCTTTTATTATAACTCATGAACCCTCCCATAAATCACCTTCCCTTGATCACAAGGGTTTACATTGCCATATCAATTGAAGGAACAGGTACCATCCCTTCTTCCACTGGAAAAATATTGATCCAAAGAGGTATTTCCACAAAAGTATTCTTATTGCTCCTTCTTTGAATATGACTTCTTCTTTTAAAACAAATTCATGTTTCTCTATAGGAAAATCAATAATATAGACTTCTAAGGTAGCCTACACCAAAAAATCCACAACACGATATATCTAATAGTCTAACCGGTGAAGATTCACTACACCCTTAATGATCCATTTATATCTTATTTTAACTCAATATTTGTGTTCAGTTGCTTCTTGCAATCACTCTAACCATTGAAATACCTCTTTAGGGACTCTGATCCAAAATATCTCATACTGGTTACTCACATGTTTTGAATAGAAGATATAACTTTTCAGAACCCTAAATCTTTTGTTCCACAACTCGACTTTTTTTTATGAATGTGTCACACCTTATTTCCCACCGATTCTCAATATCATATTATAAATCCAATAAGGAATCCTATAGAAAGTCATTTTAAATCTTATGTCTTGGAAACATAACCATTTGTTGGTGCAAGATTGAGACCAAGGTTTTGTAATGTTTCCAACAAAAGGCACCGTTGTAGTCTAGCAATGTCAAAATATTCATCCTTATACAAGGGAAATAAGTCTCACTTGAGGTGTAGTTAATAATTGGATCATGAAGTGAGTCAGAGAGAAAACAACATTGTATTTATCTTAACATTAATTAGAGACATGTGACACATCCCAAATATATTGATAAACAGTGATTAAATACTTAACCAGACAATAAATAAGTAATTGTGCGATAGAAACATAGATTCACACACATCATAGTAGATCATCATGACAATAAATTTTAGGGACCAAACACATATTTATATTATCATCTCCAACATTCCAAAACCATCATACATCAAAGGTCTCTAATGCAATCCCTTGTCCAACAATAGATGACTCCATAGAACCCATTACAAATTCAAGATCATGTTCTGAAGGAAACAAGAATATCAACAGAGATCCTTACAGTAGCAAGGAAAGACTTAGATAACCATAGAGTAACCCCAAAAATATTACTACAAGGCTAATATATCCTACACAACAACAATAATAGCAATGAAAAATATGGCCAACCAACCAACAAACAAAAACCAAACAATTTCCCATTACATAGCTCCCACATTTATATTTTCCCTTGGCCACTTCTTGGATTATTTATTCCATCTTGGGTATTGTATCTTCCATTATTTTTCCAACTTTTTTCTACTAGCCCTCATTGCTCTTGGCCTTCTTCACTGCTTGTCCAATTGTCACTTGCTATTTCTGGTGGTTTCCACTGCTTTTCCAACTAACATGTGGCACTTTTCCCAAAACTTCACCATTCCCAAAAATGGAGGGATCAACAAGTGATATTGTACTTTGGTTATTTAAACTAAAATTTTCTTGATCGATTTGTTTTTTATGTTCATCTTGTTCATGTTCCATATACAAACATAGAAATAAAGTGTAATAATCAAATTTATATTTATATATAGTAGAATATACATGATTGCGTAAACCAAAAAATGCATCATAGAAATGAGTGATTCATAAACAATACACATGATTTTGAAGTCATGTTGCATGTTGTGTCTCAAAATATCTTATGTTGGTTACTCTCCATATTTTGTTTCCTTCATTTTTAATAAGACATGACAAAGCATAGTTGATACAATTAATATAAAGGTTTTTTTTTGTTCCATTAATTATAAAACAAGGAGAGTTAAACAACATAGCTTCTTACATTTTGTTCAATTAAACCTTGATACTTCAACATATACTCACAATTCTCACATAACCCAATGTTGATCAATTGTTTTGTTGGCTCTTCTTTGTATGCTAGAACCTATTAGAAGACATCCTTAGATGAGTGTAAATTAATTATTTAAATTTAAATGTCAAAACAAATATGGGTGGGTGCAAGATAATGATGGCTTCTCATGATGAGTTAGTGGCAGTGAAAACATGAGAAAACAACATTCTGTTAACCTGGAGGGATTATTCAAGGTACTTTTACAATGAATTTGAATATGGTGTAAAAAGATGAAATGTAGGAAACTGAATGCGATTTCCAAATAAATAAATTTTATTTATATAAAGTTTAAAAAGTTGTGTGAAATTTGATTTTTTATAATAGTGGTATGTTATTTTTCAAGAAAAATATAAGGTATATGTATCCATTAGTAGAGGTTTTTAGTACCTTAGCAATGGAATTTCCTTTAAAAAATGTATAATGTTAGAGAACCCATTTTCTATTGTAGTGTATTTTTCAAAATTTATAGAATTAATTTTATAGTTTTTTAAATTATGAAAGTCAATATATCCTTGAAATTACAACACCTTCCATTAGTGCAGGCTATGATGCTCTTAACATTATGAAACAATATTTTTGTTTTTTAGATTGTAGATCCCAGTCTCTTCTAGTGTAGTTTATAACTTATTTTAAAAATGGTTAAGATGATACAAAATTATAGTAGAAATAAAAGAGGTATATATTTTTGGATTTTTTTATATGTCAAGACAAAAAGAGATTAAAAATAGTAAACAATATTAATTTTTTTTTAAATTATGTATTTGGAATCTACATAGTCAACTCTATCGTTTTGTGTAGTTTTATTAACATATTTGTGTATCCTATAGAAAACTAACGTAAAAAATAGAGATATAGATAGTTATTCATAAAAATGGATTTTTTAATTTATTTGTTTACCAAACCACTAGGTTTGTCATTCCGAACCTAAATCCTATGAAAATAACTCAAAATCAATGTAGGCTAGAGCTGCCACTCCTACCCGAAAAAAAATTGAAATAAAAATAACACGCAAAAACTTTAGGAACGCTCATTGATCGAGGTGGATATTAGTGGCCACCTACCTATTCCAACTAGCTCAAAACTGTCCTCTAGCAATTTACTACTTTTAGCAGTTTTTGGTTCCTAAACTTTCGAGGCCATTTTGAGGGTCGAAATGAAGTTTTTTTGGGATCAACCACCTCAATAATAAACAAATCCTTTGATTGATAGCTCAAAATGAATCTCCCCATCGATATATTTCCAATGATCTATCGTGCACCCCAAATGAAGATCGTATGTCAAAGTTGCACCCCTAGGAATTTGATACACCAAACTACCCAAAACGAGGTCCACAAAACTGTTGGCTTTTCATCTTCTAGGTTTAGGGTTTTGGATTCTCTTTATGTTAAAAAGGCCTTTGGAGCCTCATTGTAATAACCATATTATTTCTAATGTGAGTAGCTGTCACATATCTCCTCAGAGATAAGCTGCCACCATTCTAGTGAGTCTTTCGCTCTATATTTCTATAGTTTTGTACATTTCACTCATTAATAGAAATTTTGTATTACTATATCTCTTTGTTTATGTGATGCAGGAGCATCACCATCAGCACCAAAGGAGATCAAGTGGGGGACAAATCAGTGCCCAACATGTACATTTAAAGTTGGTTTTGATCCCAAGGAGGGCCTATCATCTTAAATGTTTGAAACATTGTAATTCAAGATATTTTAATATTTGGGCTTGAGCCATTGTATAGGATCGCAAGAGATTTTAATCGCTTTAATTATCTGTAGGATTCTACATATTTCTAGCATCATCTCTTACCTAGTTTGTAAATTCTCATCCATTGTAATAGGCCTTAGTAGATAAGTGTTTTAATTGTGATATGATAGCACTAAGGTAGGTTGGAGGGTGTTAGCTCTGATATTTTCATGGTCAAATTTTGGTCTTAAAGATTCATATTTTTCCTATATACTCAAAATAAATCCTCCCTATATCATTTTGGCTATTATTAGGTCTTATGAGAGGTTTTGAGGATTGAAATTGAAGTTTTGAAACAGGCACTACAGGAAGCTCCCGCAACAGCCTGTTTTCAAGAAAATGATAGAGTTTTGGGTTTTTTGTGATGGGATGATGGTGAAACATGATAATTACACTATTCTATGCCCTAAAATACACATAGGAATTGAGTAGTGAGGCAACCAAAGGTAATGATAAGCCATAATCACATGAAATATCATATGCTTTGTTTTTTCCTTATAACAAGAAGAGGGCATTTGTAGATGGTTTTGTGATTATTAGGGATGAATTTAAGCATGTTTTATCCTTTAGAAACCATTTTTTATCATCATCAAAGTGTTTTGGAGGAGTATTGTATGAAAAAGGAGAAAATAGACTACTGAAAACATGGGATTTTCTGGAAATGATTGATTTTGTAGTCAAGTTCAAACTCCGTCTCTAACCAAATGGAGAGGAATTCATGAAAAACAAAAGATTGTTTTATTAAACACGATATCTTAAATAAAATCCTCTCTTAGTTTTTACATATGTGTCACTATTTGGTAGATACAAGAAGATATTTGTAGCTCATTTTTTCAGATTTGAAAATACATGAATTTTCATGTTTTAGTCATCATGTTCAGGAACAAAATATGAGGAGATCGAGAGGTATTTTGAAACATTGAGAGAGTTTTTTCTCAAGAAAATGATCATATACAAAAAACTCCATCAATGGTTACACATGTGACATGGTTTGGGAGATACAAGCATATATTTACAACTCATTTTTCAGAAATTCACCATATGCTATGAAATGGAACAGTTAGCCCTTAGTTTGATTCCACACGTGCCATGAGGAGGTGTCAATTTAGGAAGACACATGGATTTTCAAGGATATTTTTTCTAAATATCCTCAAAGATTTTATTTTATTGAATGTATTTTTTAACATCCCCAACATCAAACTGGGCTATGCCACATACAACTTTTCGAACTATATACAAATTAAAACATATACCCATAGAAACTCTTGAGGAATTATATATATATAACTTAAAATAGATGTATACATTCTGAAAATGCACATATTCATACAGAATAATAATAAAAATACACATGCAACACACACGTGAAAATCCCATAAAAATAAATGCATAAATAATAATGCAACATGTAATTTAACACACAATAGACACTTATCTTGGTAAAAATATCACCAACTGTGTGCAAAACTTCCATGAACCTCCAAGCCTCAGAACATGTTTCTCATCACTCTCAAAAATGGGTCACCACTGAGCTAGGACTAAAATCCACCTGGATAAAGGGATTCCTAACCAGGTTGATGAATCTTAGACAACATGAAAGAAATCCATCACAGGTGCCAACTCAAACTAACATCTTTTAGTCCCTCATTCCCCACATGCCTATCCCAACCCATGAAGTGTGCCCCTTCTCTGCTCAACAATCCTTCAACTTCCCCACTTCCGTTTTGGGGCTTCAACAACAGCAGGCCAAACATGAAGTCTCAGAGCCCTGTAGTTGCAGTTTGGCACCTTCGGGAAATCAATTCCCAACAATACTCTCGCCCATAGAGAAATTTCTCACGGGCCTAAAAAATCGTCTCTTCAGTATCCCATGGTCTTGACAACCCGCCTCTTAAATATCCCATGGGCCTGAAAACCTGCCTCTTCAGTATCCCACGAACATGACAACCCACCTCTTCAGTCCATCTCCCAAGATAACTAGCTATAGATACAAGTACGGGTATGTGTATAGTTATGAATACAGGTATAGGAAGATACCAAGGACAACTGAATGAATGAGTGAATGATGATGGAATGAATGAATCAATCCACAAATGAACTAAGTCTAAGTTATATGTATGCATGTTACCAAATTGACACTTGTCATGTTGAGGGCTACTTTGGCCCACTTTTCCCCATCCTTAGAACTTAGGATAAAATAGTTATCCATACTTTATACTTTAAGGAATATCAATATAATATTCCTTTTTGGATTAATCTCCCTAGCTTATCCCTTTTCCCTAACTTTTAGCCCCCCTTTTCCCTAACTAGTGGAGTTTAGTCCCCTAAACTCTTTTATCGTGGTCTGTCTACAAGCAACAATGTATTATATTAATGATAGGACATATACAAAAATAGGCTCACTAGCCTTTAGCATCTAAGATCTATGGCCTAATTCAACACATAAGCCTCCTAGCTTATAATAGTTAGCTCACCAGCCTATAAAACACAACATATAAACAAAAGGCTCTTTGGCCTCAAAATCGCGTGCACTTAAGTTTGTTGTACCTTGGAATGTGTACACTTCATCATTTTAGAGCGCAATACATGTGCGCACTATACCATGGAAGGTGCATGAAAAATTATATCAACAACTCACCATCTTATAAGCATTTTTACATTGACATTTACAATTTGGGGTTCATTCTAGGGGTATTACAATCCCTTCCCCTTATTTATGCACTGTCCTCGATGCATATATACCATGTACCATTCAAATTATTTAAAAATCTCCAAGCTTTAGCCATTGGAATATTGATATCCATCTGGTGCTCTAATTTCTAGCACCAATTATGGTATTCATACTACGGCTAGAAATCAATTGCTCTATTTCATAGAGCTTCTTCCGGGAAAAATTCATGTCACTATTCCATTTGACACACCCTCCTTATGGAAGCTACCATTCCATAAGAATCCTTGGGTTTACTCATCCTTGTTTCACTCACCCTTCCAGGCTCAGGCATCCCTTCACTGCTACACAGTCCTTCAACGATCCATCTTTCCAAGACTTTCACACACAAGGAGAGTGATAACCCATTACCAGAACCCCACCAAGGTTCTACAATTATAGGGATTTAGTGTCCATAATAGTAGTTTTTCTTTCCCAGCATTCCAACTTTAATCAATATTATCTCATCTGCATCACAACCATGCAGTTATCATGAAAGACATTATAGAAAATTCCATTTTATAAATCAAATTGATTTTCATAAGGAATTCAACTTTTCCCAAAATATGAAATTCTATTTCATTTTTTTCTTGTCATCGTTGTTGCAATAATAGGATGTAGTATTCCTTCCAGATTTCATCAAGAACCATGTTGAATACCAATTTTCCTGCAATGATTCTATCTTGCATAGAACCAACAAATTGTCAGTATTTCATGTACATCATATTTTAATTTCAATATGTACAAAAACCTTATGCAGTGATCTTAGAATTGCCTACTCCTAGAAATACAAAAAAAAATCATGTATTCACTAACATTTCTTGAAATGTTCTCATCTCCATGAGTTAGCAACATTTATGTCATTAGTATAATTATTTCCATTCAAAAACATACATACATGCACTCACAAAATTCATTCAACAAATGCATTTAAGTATACAATTCTATCATGTATGAGTGCAACTCTGCCACTTACTAGGCATGAGTGTAACTCTCAATGCCTATTTATTCAATGCACCTTTGCATTGATTTTCAGAATGATATTTATCTAAGGCATGTATCTCATCAGCCATAAATTGGAAATATGACCAATGTATTGACACATTCTCCACACACCTCCCATTGTCTTGACAATTACTTGGATGCCTTCCTTTTCAACCCAAACACTACACCAAGAATACAATTCTGTGGTGTTTATTAGTGTTAGAAAAAGGCTACAATCCAAGTTTTACTTAATTATAGGAAGCTCATTGGGTATTTGTGTGGCACGTAACCTTTATATATCCATACCTTTCCATATCCAACCATGTCTTGGTCTTATACATGACTATCTTTCCTTCCATCATTCATATAACAAGTTCTCATCTTTTATTTCTTTGGTTATCACCTCATAACCAAATTAACATGAGATGTTGTTATGTTAGTGTGTGCATTCAAAAGATAAAAATATTTTATAACAATAACATGCCTCCAGCCTTTACTAGACCTAGTGGTAACTTATTCTTGTTAATGCACTTAAACAATACCATACTGCATATTATAAAAATTCAATTTGGGGAAATTCTTACCTAAATTTCCCTTTGGAAATTATGAAACATAATTTCAAAAGAGAAATACTTACCTTCATAGTTGTCATTAAACAAATTAAATGATACATGATTAGTTGGTGATAATAGAAGCTCACATGCCTCTTTATCATTCCTATAATCAACATTCCAACTTTCATTTGCTTCCTTCCATATGCAACAACATTATCAACAACACTTGCAAACATGAAATAATTCTCTTTTTATGGTTGTCCCAACAGACCATAACATACTTGTTGCTATAGTAATTGCAACAAATTCTTTCTCCATGTATCACTTTTCCTTGTGTATCCCAGAAGTATGCAATTCTTCTGGATTCCTTAATCTTCATGTGCTCTTCACCGTAATCATTTTACATGCTTATTTCTTACCTGAGAACTTTCTAGCCAAATTACTCTTAACTTCCTTTTATTTTCCATCCAAATACTAAAATGATATTAACCTTCATATTTTATTTATTTCATGTTTCCATCTATCCCAACTCATGCTTGGATGAATTATAATTCCAATCATGTTGTCTTATAGAATTTGGATCTTCAACATCCATTTACTTTTCAGACTAAACTACTTCATATCTTTCTTGACTGAATACTTTAGTATTTGAGTTTTCTTCCACTCTTCTCTTCTCCTTTCCAACTAGCCTCAAACTTGGCTTACATAGCCAATCTATAGCATATTGTAAGGATGCACATATTCCTTCTTCTCTAGCTTCATATAATTAATTAAAAGTACTTAATACTTATTTTAATTTACCATCATAATTTCAAGTGAAACTTCCACCCCCTGGAAATGTTACTCATGGCTCTATGACACTTGAGATGGATTCTTCTTAGGCACCATCTTTTTTTCATTCAAAACCATGCATAGAACCATTTTCTTCTTCATGGTTCCTTACTGACTCTCTACAGAGATTCATTTCACTTTTAAGTATTTCTTGTCTTTGACATCTCCATGCTACTATGGAAATATCTTCAACACCTTTGGAATGAATCAACAATCCTCTACTATTCTTTCTTTCCCTCCTGGAGTGTTTTCCTTCATTCCCATTAGCTTGATATCTACCTCATGATTTACTCTTCCATTATCCTAGGATTTTGATGGACTTGCAACTGCATATTATGATGATATTAATTTTTAGCATTCCACTTTTATTCAGATCCCTCTAATCCAACTCCTACATGAACCAATTATATTCCCAGTCATGTTTTCTAAATAAACTTGGATAGTTAACACCAACTTCCTTCTTGAGGTACTTGATTTATCCCTTCCTTATCTAATCATATCAACACTTGGATTTTCTCGATGACTATTACTTTCTCCTTTCCTGACCAATCTGATTTCAACCTGACTTGCATAATTCCCCTCCATCATTCCATAATGATGCACCTATTCCTCAACCAACACTCCTTTCTTATGTGAACCTTCATTTATTTTCCCTTGAAGTGATGCCCTTCATACCATGCTTCCATTGCACACTCTGATAACCATAAGGGAAGCATTACTCAATAATTGCATAGCTAATCCATGAATATGATGCACTCTTTATCCATATATGCATTAAGCCTATTTCTTTATCTGATTACTATCATTCTGATAGTCATTTCCTTTTATAATAGATCTGACTCCAATGTATTTCCTAATATGTATATTGGTTTCTTTGGGAGTGAATGTAATGTTGG
>SNQJ01S0063682.1:14376-29599 GCA_010110895.2 Picea sitchensis | reverse complement strand
ACAACTGTACTTGACATCAATGACAAGTATACGCTGATTTGTTGTCTGTTAACTGAATTTGCCAACATGTAATTTCATTAGTTCATTCACTACATGATCTATTCCTTTTCCCAGATTCCATTGAGTACTTGACTAATATGAGTTGACTTCCTACTGTGGCTTCCCAAGACTTTATGGATGCACCCAGATTCATACCTTAACATTTTGTAGTCTTGGATTTTGCCCATCTTATGAAATATTTTTTTCACATCACTCTTTCCTTGAGTAACTCTACTTATATTTAACTAAATTTCAACCTTCTCACCTCTTAAGAACAAAAGGTTTTTAATTTTGCGAAAAAGTGCGGCAAACAAAATTTGTTAGGATAAATATTTTAACAAATTTATGAAATTATGAACAATTTTGTTCCAATAATGCATCATAATTATTTATTTTGATTTACTAAAAATTGAAAGCACAGATCAATTTTTTAGGTGAATAATTAGACTCCTCTATCCAAGACCTTTCTAATGACTACTCCCTTGCTCAATTCTGAGTCTTGAGCATAAAGTTATGGTCCTTTGAAAATTGTCCATTAATTTCTCTGTTCACTCTTCAACTTGGTGCAATTATACGTTATACTTATGCAATTTTGCACCTACTCCATTGGAATTTTAGTAGGATCTCAATTGGTTTTCTTCATATACATATTTTGGACCGTTTTTCCAAATTTCACCTCTTTCGGGGTTCTGGGCTGCTAGTTACAGCCTGTTGAAATTCTAGGCCAATTAGTGTTTTTCGACTAGAATGCTACAGGTACTTTATGTGTTGTCTTAAAAATTTTAAACCTGCTCGGAATTTTAATTCATCTCTAGGAACATATTCTATGGTTTAATATCTTTCCATAGACTTCTCCTATGCCTCAATCTAATTCCAGAGAAGAAAGTTATGGCCCTTTGAAGTTAGTTAGGTCTTAAACTTTACCCTCCACTGTTTTTCCTATAACCTCCTGATAAAATCTCTGTTTGGCGAGTGATTTACACCATTAGAAATATCTCTCTGGGATCTTTCATTTGAGAAAAAGATATAGACTATACCTTGGTACATGTTTTTCACAGGGTTTTTGAGTAGCTAAAAACGTTGTTTAGGGCCTCAAAAACGCACTGCAAAAAGATGACCTTCAAACAGTATAAAATGTCGCAAAACATTCACTCGTTTTATGTTGTTGTAGACCATACAAACAACTTTGCATGCACAAATTTGAAAATTTACACCCATATTTATCTTGTGCAACAACACCATAAGGTAGTGCATGCTCTGTGCACCTTGAACCAATGTGGATGACTTCTCTGTTGAATCAATAACTAGTGCGCACCACTTTTGTGTCATGCGCCAATATCCACCACACACAATTTTGGTTCATGCACTAATACATGTTGTGTGCAATTTTTGTGTCGCACGCTAATATTCTACGTGCATTACACTCTACGTCCCACACCATGTCAAATTTTAGTACGCCCCCACAACACACCAGTACTCTGTTTGCACCATTAATTAAATTGTCGTGCGACAACATATACCCACATTGCATGAGCACCAACAAAACTCCTCTACACTTTTTCAATACTACACAAACCATGCACACCATTATTATTCATGTGCACATTGCGCGCGCCACTCAATTTGCACCACGCAATGCTAGATTTAGTGTGCACACCCGCACACCAATATTTTTTGTGCATTACCACTCTACACCATGCAACGCCAAATTTAAGTGGGCAGACTTGTGGGCCAATAGTTTCCACACATTACCACTCTGTATCGCACAACGCCAAATTTAGGTGTGCACACCCGTGTGCCAATGTTTTCTGTGCATTACCACTCTGCACTGCACAACGCAAAATTTAATTGTGCACACCCGCACACCAATATTTTTTGCGCATTGCCACTCTACACCGCACAACGCCAAATTTTATCGTGCGTAGCTACGCACCTTTATTTTCCACACATCATAATCGTTTCACTGCACATCATGCATTTTTAGTGTGAATACTTGCACACATTCATTTTTTTATGTGCATTATTTCCTCATCAATTCTCCTTCATAAATTGGGGCTTTTGCCAAACGTTTTCCCAATTTTCACCATATACATTCTACAACTATGAAATTTGTTCAATTTCACCCTGATAACACGAATTCAACCTCTGAAACAACAAATTGTTGTTGGTTGACATTTTTGGAATGAATGTTTTCCAAACTCAATTCACAAATTCAAAATTTTAATCAACTATTCCCACTCCATCTGTCATGGCTTCCCTGTAACTTCAAATTCGACCAATTCCATGTCTGAATTTTCTAGAAAAATTATTAAATTAAGAATATCTCACTACTTGGCCAAATTTCTCTACTTTTGCATGAATTTAACAACAAAAATTGGAGTTTTTGGCAAAATTTTTCCCAATTTTCACTGTAGACATTCTGCAACTATGAAATTTGTTCAATTTCACCCTGATAACACCAATTCAACCAATGCAACAACAAATCATTTTTGGTTGACATTTCTGGAACGAATTTTTTCCAAACTCAATTCATGAATTGAAAATTTTAATCAACTAATCTCGCTCGATCTGTCATGGCTTCCATGTAACTTCAAATTCAACCAATTCTAGGTATGAATTTTCTAGAACAGGTAATAAATTAAGAATATCTCACTACTTGGCCAAATTTCTCTATTTTCCCATGAATTTAACAACATAAATTGGGGCTTTTTCCCAAATTCCATGCAATTGCTTCTAATTTTTACCATGGATGCTCTGTAACTTGAAATTTGGCCACTTCGAAATCAATTCTCTGTGAAATTTCACTTCAAATCAACTTTCTCAACCAATCTAGGCTCAGTGTTTAAACTTGGAGATTTGATACCATATTGTAACATCCCTAACATCCAACTAGGCTATGCCACATAAGAATTTCTAAACTGTGTACAACTTAAAACATATACACATAGAAACTCTTGCAGAATTTTATATATAAAACTTAAAAAATAAGTATACATTCTGCAAATGCACAAATTCATACAGAATAATAATAAAAATACACATGCAACACACACGGGAAAAACCCATAAAAATAAACACATAAATGATAATGCAACATGTAATTTTGACACACAATTGACACTTATCTTGGTAAACATATCACCAATTGCGTGCATACCTTCCACGAATCTCCCAGCCTTATACCACACTGCTCATCACTCACAACAGTGGGTCACCCCCGAGCTGGGACTAAACTCTACTCGAGTAAAGAGATTCCTAATGAGGCTGATGAATATTAGACAACGGGAAATAAATCCATCACAGGGGCCAACTCAAACTAACATCCTATAGTCCATCATTCCTCACATGCCTGTCCCACCCCAGGAAGTGTTCTCCTTCATTTCTCAATAGTTATTCATCTTCCCCACTTCCTTTTTGGGGCTTTAAGAACATGTTGGATAGGAAGTCTCAGAGCCCTGTAGTTGTAGTTTGGTGGCTTTGGGAAATCAATTCCCAACAATTCTATCAACCAGAGATACATTTCTCACGGGCATGACAACCTGCCTCTTCAGTATCCCACGGGCCTGACAACACGCCTCTTCAGTATCCCACAGGCTTGACAACCCACCTCTTCATTTAATCTCCCAAGATAACCAGCTACAGATACAAGTACATGTATGTGTACAACTACATATACAGGTACAACAAGGTAGCAAGGACAACTAAATGATTTAGTGAATGATGATGGAATGAATGAATGAATTTGCAAATGAACTAAGTCCAATATATATGTATGCATGATCCCAACTGGACACTTGTTATGTTGAGGGCTACTTTGGCCCACTTGTCCCCATTCTTTGAACTTAGGATAAAATAGTTATCCATACTTTATACTCTAAGGAATATTAATATAATATTCATTTTCTTCTTAAGCTCCCTAGCTTAGCCCTTTTCCCTAACTTTTATCCCCCCTTTTCCATAAATAGTGGAGTTTAGTCCCCTATGCTCTTTTATCGTGGTCAGTATACACGTATCGATGTATTATATTAATGATAGGACATATACAAAAATAGGCTCATTGGAATTTAACATCTAGGCTCTCTGGCCTAATTCAACACATAAGCCTCATAGCTTATAATAACTGGCTCAACATCCTATAAAACACAACATATACACAAAAGGCTCTCTAGCCTCAAAATCTTGTGCACTTAAGTTTGTTGCACGCGGTATCCTGGAATATGCACACTTCATCATTTTAGCGTGCAGTATATGTGTGCACTATACCATGGAAGGTGCATGAAAAATTATATCAACAACTCACCAGCTTATAAGAATTTTTACATTTACATTTAAAATTTGGGGTTCAAATGTTAAGAACCAAATATATGAATACAAAAGCACCACAAGAGATATAGAAGAACAATATAGAAAAACACAACTTTATTATATCAAACCCTTGAGATAGGATAACACCGTACAATCGATCATATTATGGAAGGGATCCTCTCCTGTTCAGTTGCCTCTTCGAGGGGGCATCCTCCTATTGAGCTACCTCTCCAAATACAATATTTCTCTTCATGTCTCATTACATTACTTGAATCTCTTTATATAGTGCTACCATCACCTAAGAACATTCTAGAGGAGGAATCTTCTAGAAGTAGAACTACATTTGAATCTTTATAAGTGCTACTATCACCCAAGAATTCTAGAGGAGGAATCTTCTAGAAGTAGAACCTTCTAAGAAGTCCTCTTACATTTATTATATCTAATTACTCCATTTATTATATCTTAACTACCATAGTGGGCCTTTATTTATCATTATAGTGGACCTAGTCCACCTTACATTGAATGACTCCACTATTATCACTATGGAAACTCTACCCCCCCCCCCCCCAATACCTCTCTAGTTACCTTACATTCCATCCTCTCTATGAAAGCTGCTTGTCCTCAACGCTGATGTACAACCATATACTAGGTCTCATGGATAATTGTGACCATAATGCTTAAGAAGACTAAAGAAACTGCTGTCTCATGTAGAAAGGGAAATCCACCATGCTGAAGAAGTCCAACCATTGTAAGCCCCGTCCCATGTCCAAGTGCTCATGTGAACTCCCCTGCGGGAGTGAAATCCTTGTGGCAGATTTTGGAACCCAATAACCAACTCCAAATGATGCTCCAAAGATTGACACCTATCATGTGGATCCAAATAAGAAGATCCATCCACATAGTGGAAAAGGGTCGTAGCAGAATCTGGAAGGAATAATAACACTGTAGAATATGCAAACTGAACGCTGGTAACTAGCTCCTGATGTGGGACATTGATGTTCTCTACAGAAGGTGGAGTAGAGTCATCAAATAAAGTATGGAAGTGGTTGTCATCTCAGAAATGACAACTATCCATATACCAATAATCACAATCGTCCTCAAAATCATACCAAGAATATATTTCTTGATTATATTCATCCCTGATGATGTCTTCCATAAGAAATCTCTCATGCATGCTATCCAATGAACTACAAAGACTATTATTGAGGCCATCTGCAAGGTCATGAAATTTGTCATGCAATGTGTCACACAATGTGTCATACAATTAAGATTTGAATGCTTCAAGAATTTCTTTGAGGTTTTGAGAAGAAATAGCCATCTGATCATGCTATGAACCCTTCGATCCCGTAGCCATCACGAAAAAACCCAAAAAAATAGAACAATAAGTTACAACAGAAAATCGCGGTTTTTTCTGAAAAAACCCTAAAAAATTGTTGAAGTTAAAATGCTCATAACTTCACTTCCCGGACTCCGTTTTAGCTAATTTGTTTTTTGAAATTGGGTGAAATTGTGAGAGAAACTCAGATCTGTCATTTTATTTGGGCAAATTTGGCCTCCAAATGCTACAGAAATAAAAAAATTCTCACCGCCGTCTGCGGAAAAAATCCTGAAAATTTGCAGATTTTAAAACTTCAATATCTTGACTTCCCGAACTCCATTTCAAACGATTTGTTTTTTCAACTTGGGTGTTTTTATAAGAGGAAATAGGATATACAACCCTTTTATGCAATTGTTTCACATAAATATACCAAAAACTTCAAGAATATCGCGGCCCTCTTTTTTCTTCTCCGAAAAAAAAATAAAAATCTGCAAAAGTAGAAAATATTTGCCCACAATGTCTGCCCAAGGAAAGTGCTTTGATACCACTTATTAATAACCAAATAGATGAATACAAAAAAACCACAAGAGATATAGAATAACAATATAGAAAAACACAACTTTATTGTATCAAACCCTTGAGGTAGGGCAACACCGTACAATGGATCCAATTATGGAAGGGATCCTCTCCTATTCACTTGCCTCTTCGAGGGGGCATCCTCCTATTGAGCTACCGCTCCAAATACAATATTTCTCTTCATGGCTAATTACATTACATGAATCCCTTTATATAGTGCTATCATCACCTAAGAACACTCTAGAGGAGGAATCTTCTAGAAGTAGAACCTTCTAAGAAGTCCTCTTACATTTATTATTTCTAATTACCCATTGATTATATCTAACTACCATAGTGGGCCTTATTTAATAATATAGTGGACCTATTTCACCTTACATTGAATGACATCCACTATTATCACTATGGGCCCTTTGGGCCCTCCCACTACCTATCTAGCTACCTTACATCAGCCTAGGGGTATTACATATTTAATGCTTTAAATGTCAAACCCTAGATTTTAGGTATGGGACTGGTTTTCTAGATGTTTTGTAATCTTGTTGATATGGATAAGTGAAAATTCGACCCTAGGAGGTGTCATCTATGTATGTTTTGAGTAGATCAGATACAAATATTGAGGATATAGTTGTTATCTAATATATCTATAAATCTCATGGAAAATCATGTGTGAAGGGGCAGGATTCAGTCTAAGGGACTGAGAGAGAGCTACAGAAGGTGAACAACCTATGTAATATTTAGAAGATCTTGTCAAGACTTCTATGTAAATATTTCAACTTATAACAAAGTTCATGATCAGTTTGTTTCCTATATCCCCAGTTTATCATTTCTCATTTTCATCTTATTAGATGTGTTTTGATTCTATAGGATATATGTATGCAATTCAATGCTGAGAAGATTGTAGTATAGGATATACTATACTATTCACCACCGACCACATTTGAGATTTATAGTCACAGTCAAAAAGGGTTTTTGAATGTTGAGTATTTTTCCATGTAAGTGTATCAAGGATCATGGTGGTTTTTTATTTTCTTACATTCTTGTTTTCTTCATTTCCTCATTCCATTTCTCTATATCCTTGGAGCTTATCTCAGTTTTTTTTGCTTGACCTATTTCTCATAGAATGTTAAGACTGGTTATTTTTTTTAATGGACTCCATTCCCAATGGCCAGCTATTGATTTGCAATCATCTTATTGCCTTCATGTTGATCCTACCACTCTCTAAGTGTTCCTAAAAACCCCCAAAAATCATTATTAAATAAAGGTGTTCTAGGATTGACTCTTTAGCAGTAAAGAGTCAACTTCTAGTGCTAACATTTTTTGGTGCCACTGTCGAGGAAGGAAATGAAGTAATCTTCCTTGGAAGAATGAAATTGATCACATTCTCTTCCTAATGGTGAAAAATAAGTGAACATATATCAGACTACATATCATTCACCGTGGTGAATCCACTCCATGAAGGAAGAACATGTTGGTGACTTCATTGATATGGGACAACAACGACCATGGGAGCTATCTTGGCTCAGAGGTTTTCACCTCTCAATTTTTTAGTTGTTCCTAGTTTTCCTAATCCTACACCTTTTTTCTCGGAATGCACATAAATTCTTCCTATTTTTAGTGTAAATGAGGAAGATAATATTGCACAACATCTCATTAAGTTTCATCAATGCATAGATCAATTGGATGTCTATCATAAATATTCTCTCATGAAAATGTTTGTATACTCATTAAAAGGATATGCACAACAATGGTATAGATCTCTTTCTATCTCTAGCATTTATTCATTGAAGGATTTTCATGTTGTGTTTCATTCATATTGTAAGAGAATTTATCCAGCCAAGAGACTTTTTGAGCATTGTTGTGAGGGATATGCATTATACACTCAAAAATTTGTAGATTATTCTTCTAGCAGTGAAAATGAAGGGGATGATAATATTGAGGAAGAAGAAGAAGATTCATTGTCAGCTATATCTTCTTCTAATTATGTTTTACAAGAGGAATATTCTCAATAGTTAGATATTGAAATTGATAACAATGATACTCTAGATGCATTTGGCATCAATCCAAATGTTTCTAATAGTAGTGATTATGATACAAAAGTTGTTTGAAATATGTTTGAAGGTTATATTGTTGATGATAATACACAAAAATATTCATCTTTGTCATTATAATTGTATCATACTACTCTAGTTTATGATTAGTATACTGATGATGAGAAAGAATGAAATGTTTATGAAACATTTGAAGGCTCATTAGCTAATGAAATCTTATCTAGTTTTGATTTTCAACAAACATATGATCAACAATATATTCATGTTACAGTTGATGATAGTTATGAATTTGTTGTTCAAAATACCAATGAAGATATCCTTAATCTTGATAAATATTACAAAGATATCATTGTTGTGGAGAATTATCAACAGATCTCTTATGATATATCTTTCAAAACTCATCCTTCATTTGATAACTATGGAGATTGTTGGCCCTTGACCAAGTTTTGAGGAGCACTTGGTCATATTTGACCATTTTTGGACTTCGATAGCCTGTCAAAGATGGAGCGTCAGGCGAAGCAAAGATCACGGGATCTCAGTCCACTTTTGGGCCCTTTTGGGGTTTTGGGTTAATGTAATGGGAAAGGGATGTCGGCCCGTGGGTTTACCCACGATTAGGCCCACTTTTGTAATGTATAAATAGAAGGATAGGCAATGTAAGAAGTAGTAGATGTGATTGCTTAGTGCAATTGGTAGTGCATCTATGTGATGTTGAATAAGTGCTCTATGCGAACCATGTAAGGCTTGCAAGGTTAAGTGCAAGTTACTGTGAGGTTGCTATAGAAAGCTAAGTGTTGTAACACAAGGAAGAAGGATCTAGCGAGATGCGTAGATATTCTGTCCTATGCAAAGAAGGGTTTTGGAGGCTTTGTGCTTGTAATATATTGAAGATGATAATAAAGAAGAATATATTGTGGATGTAGCCCTAGGGTGGGGGTGAACCACATAAATCTATGTGGTATGCTCTGTTCTTTGATTCAATGTGTTTCTACTTATGCTATGTGCTTTGATATATCCACTTATGCTCTGTGCTTCTTCTATATATATGATTGTTAGATCTAATGTGTATGAGGATGCTTAGTGCTGATATACTGGATCTTATCTGAGTTACTATGGTTAAGTACTGAAATATTGTAGATCTGAGTGTACACCGCGATGCTATGTGTTATTTGCGAAGTAGAATAAGAGTTGAATATTGATGAATGATTGATGCTAAGTTCTCTGTAAATGATATAATCACAGATCTGTGTCCCAGATAGGGTTGCAGACATCTAAGTCTTGCAACCACCCCTACCTCCACCTCAGGTGAGACTTCATCTTCTTCGCAGGTGTTGCCAAAAGGGCCGATAGTTAGGGCTTTGTTGGTGCGCTCTTGAGCGTTGAACCCTGGGTCTGCCCCTGTGCCAACAGAGACAATGATGTTGAAAATCATGAACATATTTCTTTATTACCCTCTAAAGTATGTGGATGTAATGGGCCAGCAGATGACAATTGTGGATTCGAGACACAATAATATAGTAAGGGAGATCAAGTAAATCATGGTCTCATTAACAAACAAGAAATTACAAATGAACAATTTGGCTTTTTACATCAACTATATTGTTTGAAGGGAAACAAAGAATATTTGATGTTCATGTCCAAGATGCAGTATTACCAACAGAAGATATTCATGAATCATCTTATTTTAAATTGAGCCATGAGGAGGATCACAATGTTATTCATATATATGTTTCAACACAATGGTAAATTGCTCTTTTGGATCAGCTGGCATTATCTTGTTATGAATTTCATGACCCAGTGACTTTTTACATGGAATTAGTGTTTTCGTAGGTTCAAAATGTGGAAGATTTTGGCATGACACTTTCTTACAGTTGTAAGCTCAAATTGCTCATCAGTTTTTTTTTCTACAAATATCATATTTTTCTTTTGTTCTCATTTGCATATCAGAAGATCATTATCTTAAAAAGATTCTTTCATGGCTTCATTGCAAGTACGATTACACATGATCAAACACTTTGTTTTTATTAGAAGTAGGAGTAGGCAGATGAATAAGCTTGTCCTCATGTACATGTTTTTCAGTTTGGTGTGGTTTGTAGCATAATGGTAGTCATAAGACTCTAGAGCCCAATGTAGACACTGGAATCTTGTTCAGTTTGTTAGTTTAGAATTTAGTTTGATTTTTTCAGCAGTTCTTTTAGTTTTCAGTTTGAATAAGTCACAGGGAGGTTCTCAGGATTAGGAAAATGTATGATTATTCTTGGCAGCTCGTAGGGAGCATGCCATCCCCTGTGGAGAAAATGTTAGCTCTTATATTTTCATGGTCAAATTTTGGTCTTAAAGGTTCATATTTTTCCTATATACTCAAAATAATTCCTTACTATATCATTTTCTCTATTATTAGGTCTTATGAGAGGTTTTGAAGCTTGAAATTAAAGTTTTGAAACAAACACTACAAGAAGTTCCCGCAATAGCTTGTTTTCAAGAAAATGACATAGTTTTGGGTTTTTTGTGATGGATCATGGTGAAACATGATAATTACACTATTCCACACCCTAAAATACACATATGACATGAGTAGTGAGGCAACAAAAGGTAATGGTAAGCCATAATGGCATGAAATATCATATCCTCTTTTTTTTCCTTATAACAAGAAGAGGGGGGCTGGAGATGGTTTTGTGATTCTTAGGGATGCATTTAAGCATGTTTTAGCCTTCATAAACCATTTTTTATCATCAAAAAAGAGTTTTGGAGGAGTCTTGTATGAAAAAGGAGAAAACAGACCACTGAAAAAGAAGGGATTTTCTGAAAATGATTGTTTTTGCAGCTAAGTTCAAACTCAGTCTCTGACCAAATGGAGAGGAATTTGTGAAAACCAAAATAAACTTTTCTTAAATAAGAGCTCATATATAAAAGTGTCTCTCATTTTTTACACATGTTTTACTATTTGGGAGATACAAGAAGATATTTACAGCTCATCTTTTAGATTTGAAAATACAAGAATTTTCATGTTTTAGTCACCATCTTTGGGAACATATTACGAGGATATGTAGAGGTATTTGGAAAAACTGAAAGAGTTTTTTTCTCAAGAACAAGCTCTTATAAAAAATCATCCCTCCTTTTTTACATAGATGTCATGGTTTGGGAGATACAAGAAGATATTTACAACTCATTTTTCAAAAATTCGCCAAATGTTGTGAAATGGGATAGTTAGCCCTTAGTTCGATTCTACGCGTGCCATGAGGAGGTGTCAAGTCATGAAGAAACATGGATTTTCAATGAGGATATCATTGATAAAGATACTCAAATATTTCATTTGATTTGAATGTATTTAATGATTTATATGTCAAACCCTAGATTTTAGGTACGGGACTGATTTTCCATATTTTTTGTAATCTTGTTGATATGACTAAGTACAAATTTGACCCTAGGAGGTGTCATCTATATCTATTGAGTATATCAAATCCAAACTTTCAGGATCTAGTTTCTATCTCATAGATATATAAAGCTCATGGAAAATCATATGTGAAGGGGTAATATTTAGTCTGAGGGACTTAGAGAGAGCTACAGAAGGTGAACAACCTATGTAATATTTTGAAGATCTTGTCAAGACTTCTATGTAAAGATTTCAACTAAAAACAAAGTTCATGATTAGTTTGTTTCCTATATCCACAGTTTATCATTTCTCGTTTTCATCTTCTTAGATGTGTTTTGTTGCTATAGGATATATGTATGTAATTCAGTGATAAGAAGATTGTAGTATAGGATATATTGTAGTGTTCGCCACAAACCACATTTGAGATTGGAATTCACAGTAAGAAAGGGTTTATGAATGTTGAGTATTCTTCCATTTAAGAGTATCATGGATAATGGTGGTTTTTGATTTACTTGTAGTATTGTTTTCTTCATTTCCTCATTCCATTTATCTATATCCTTGGAGTTGATCTAAGTTTTGTTAGCTTGACCTGTTGCCCATAGAATGTTAAGATAGGTTATTTTTTTTTAATGGACTCCATGCCCAATGGCCAGCTATTGATTTTCAATCATCTCACTTCCTTCATGATGATCCTACCACTCTCTAAGTGTTCCTAAAAACCCAACCAAATCATTATTAAATCAAGGTGTGCTAGGATTGACTCTTTAGCAGTCAAGAGTCAACTTCTAGTGCTAACAGAGGGAAGGATAGAGAATCTCCTCGTGTATAAATATAGGTGATCTATGCCCAAATGAGGATGTTGAATGTAAATGTAAGATTGTTGTTGAATCTTATTGTTATTTTTGTTGGTTAATATAGAGAGTTGTTGATAACTGTATGAGTCCATGAACATACTTTGTTGAATGAATATAAGAAGAAAGGTTTGATTCCAAATGAATGGTGTTACTTATTTATGAGTTCATTGAGTAAATGTTATGTTATTTTCTTGCTATGGTTGATTATGTTCATATATGTGAATTTCTTATTTATATAGAGGAATTGCTAACGTTTCTTTAAGTTTCAATTGTTTCTCTTCTAAGAGCTATGGTGCAAGGAGTGCACAATGCCCGCAAGGAGTGCGAAGGCTGAGTCAAGTCTGACTCAGACGCTCATGTTACACATGATTTTGGTCACTTTTGTGATGTCTCAACAGTGATGTATTCAGGCTCCCAACAAGGAATTTTTTCCTGAGAAAAGTGGCTCTTGTCTCCTTCCAAAAACATATTTTTAAGATGAGTTTGCAGGCTGACTATGATCTAGGGTGAGAAATTCTCGCAGTCTGCTCCATATACAGGGTGCGAACCTGTTTTTAAGCTTGGAAAGGAGAAGAGGTCTCAATGGTTCTAGAAGGGAATCTTCTAGAAAATGAGTTGGCATTCGCATGGTTGTCATTCTACTGAATTCTCAGATTTGATGGGATCATCCTCATCCATGTAACCATCTCTCCTTCTCCTATATATTGAAAGGTTTCTCATGGAAGAGGTTAAGCAAGATTGAATGAAGAATTGGTGAAAGAATTCTGTGAAGAACCCTTCTTGGACAAAAGCTTGAAGACTCTATTTGGTCTATCAAGAGGAATTGGATCTTCTTCATGCAAGTACAAAATAATTGTGTGGGTTGGAATGAAGGGTCACTGAAAGGAAGCTTGCAACATCAAGGCAATCAGGTTGTATCTTCTACTTTCAATTAATATGATACAGCGACATGTCCCTTTCCCATAAAGTCACTCTTACTTTATTGTGTAATTCCTTGATCATATGCATAAGTTGACGTTGAATATACGTTTCTATCTTCACTTTGGTTGGTTTGTGTTGTCTTGGAATTGACTTCATGAGAGCACCGGAGCGAAGTGGGAACAACAGAGACCTAAGGAAGTGATATAAAGGTATGTCACTTATTCCTTCCTGTTAGTAGATTCAATGATTACAACTTAGGGAAAGAGTCATGTCCTATCCTATTTTGTTCTTGATCCAGGTGGATCTAGGGAGATCTGTTAGTGTCTGCACCTACAGATTACTCAGATAACAAAATTGGTGACTCCACTAGGGATGCAACCCATTTTTGGTGGTTTTTGGTGGTTTTTCCTTGGCCATTTGCTCATAACTTACCATTTTCCATTTCCATAAATCTCTGAGTCTTAAGGAGACCCTGATAGACTTCTTGGGTCTAGAAGTTCCTTCAAAATGTTTTTCCTTTTTCCATTTTTTTCTTAGTTTCAGGCCTTCTCGCACTGCACCCTTCTGTAGCCTGTGAGAACCACTAGAGTTCATACCCTGCTATTCAGTCCAGTGTGAACTTCTCGCACCCTACTTGTGTCCAGCCTACGAGAATCCTTCATTCTCGCACTGTACACCACTGCCAGCCTGTGAACCCATTTGAAATTTTTTTGGATTAAGGTTTTTTGTATCCTTAGGTGCACAGATTTGTATGTGTGTCTGAAAAGAACTTCTTTGGCCAGCGATTGATTGTTTATTGACTTCAGATTTTGTGAATGATTAGTCTTAAGAAATCGAAATCTCTTCTTGTTCATTTTTTCTCAACTGTTACCTCCTGACCTTTTCTTAACAAGGATATAAGCTCTGGTTTTGAAATTCGAGTGCTTGTTTGGTTGGGAGCTGGCAATCGGTTTAAAAGTTGGGATTAATTGTCTGTTTCAATTTCTCGTTACCTGGAAAATTGTTATCCATATGCATTTGAAGAGACTACTTTTATTTGTTTGTTATTTTTGTCTTCATTGAAAGATTGGTTTGGGTTTTTTGTTGTATATCACTTTTTCATCAATTGCTAGTTTTTCTTAGTTTCACCATTGTTGTTTGGTTTCTAGTGAAAATTAAAAAACATTTTTTCTTTTTAAGCAAATTTTTATTTGAAAATATTGGCATTCAATTGTTGAAATAGAACGAATAGAGAATTTTCATTGTTCATGATTCGTTGATATTGCATTTCAAAGAAGATCATATATCGTAATTCAAGTTGTTCCAGAAAACTCCTCTTTCCCTCCTATAAATAGGATTGATTGAACAAAAAATTTGTATCATTCATTCCTATCTATGCATTGTGGGGTCAGAGTCTCACACAACATCGATTTCATTTTCGTCTCCTTTGAGTAACAACAACCTTTAATAATATTGCGCAATTTTTAAAATTTAACTAGTAACTCTTTTCTAGGACTCTATTACACCAACATTAGCTAGGCTAGAGCTTTGGAATAGGAAGAGAGATACACTCACCAAAGCACAAAACAAACAATAGAATCTTTTGGTAAGGAGTGTCAAATTCCATTTACAACATTTTTTCCTGGAAAGCGCTTCTCACACAAGGGTCAAACCTGAGGTCACATCGAGATTGACAGAGTTACTCACCCTGCTTTGTTGATATCAGTGTAGATATTACACGTATTACGGGGGTCACTTGAAGGTATACCCACAATGATGAGTGGAAGCCTCTCACGCTAATTTCGGGCTAGAT
>SNQJ01S0063682.1:0-14305 GCA_010110895.2 Picea sitchensis | reverse complement strand
TGGTGGTAACCTTAGTGGCCTATCTTCTTAGGGTCTTACACAAGGTGAATGTGAAGGGGCAAGTCTTCATGGTACCTAGAATCGACGTTGGCCAAACTCACTCGGGCTCCTTGGAGGGTATACCCACGATTATGCGTGGGAGCTTGCACCAGGATGTAAGTCCGTTAAGCAGGTTGTCAACATAAAATTTCCACCCTAGCCCAACCCCTTCTTGTCTCGTTGTTGCGACGTTGGATTTCATCACCAACTAGTGACTTCAGAATTAGAAGGTCTTGTTTGCTTGGTTTTGCTTCCTAGATTTTTACTAGCACTTGTTGTTTGTTTACCCAAGTTGACCATAGAATTTCCTTCGTAAGTTTTTAACTCAATCACAATTGACCCTCCACGTCATTCACATAGAATGCAAGGCTTACCCCCAGAAAATATGGAAGGTTCTCAACCCTTGCCTACCAACTCACTAGAGAGATCTCCTCAACAGAGTGAATTCCAAGACATTGTCACTCCACAAGTGGAAAGAACTGACTCTCTAGAATGGTTCTGAATTACCAATTCTCGAGAGTACTTTCGACTTCATCCCGACTCTGAGAGATGCATTGTGCAAGTGAATTCTTCCGGAGACTTGATTGTTCAGTCTTTTGGATCATCGACTGGACCTTTCCTAGGACCTGAGGGTCAAGATCCTTTTTGGACTACTGGAATTTTTAGACGGGATCTCTTTGGCTCAAGAGAAAGAATTGATATCACTGTCTCACCTGAGCTACCTGAAAGATCTGATCCAGATGTAGTACCTTTTATTACTGCTTATTATTTTCCTGGTACAGAAGCTCCGCGAGCTGACCACATCTTGACTCTCCCTTTACAAATGGTCCATTACACAGATACTATGAGTCCTCACACCAGGATTACTGTAACTAGCCAATACCCCATTGGCACACCACTTTCACCCAGAGTCACCCCAACACTTCCACCCAGATACCATGTGTTGAATGCCTCTATCCCCACTGCTATGCAAATCACATCCGAAACTCCTAGTGGTCCCACTCCTTCTAGGCACCATCCTCCCAGTTTCATTTCGAATTTTCCTCCACCCCCTTTCAGAGGACCTCTTCCATCCTCTATCAGAGGCACTGATCCTAGTGGCACCATTCCATCGTTCACACCAAATTACCAGATTCCTGTTGGTGGACAATTTCACTAAGGAGGACCAACTCAACCCCCCCTTGCAGGACAAATCTCAATTGGGACACAACCCCCGATTGGAGGGAAACCCCCACTGACACCACCGTATGGAAAAAAAATACCTCCATCCTTGGCCCAGTATTGGAATCATCTTATACAACATAACCCTCATCTGACTGGGGGGAAACAACCTCAGGCTAGCTTCGTTATACCCCCTAGTATAGGCCAACCCTATCCCGATACGTCTGATCCTATTTGGGGCTTGAATGCTCAAACCCATGCCCCCATTCAAGGATATAATCCTATGAGTTAATTGGCTCCACACCAACAATTGAATCTGCCAAGATCCTCGCATTATATGCAGACTGCTTATGGTCCCACTGGTTTGCCGACAGGACTCTCTCCCCAAAGTCACCAGTACCCACATGTGAATAAACAGTTACCTTTCATAGCCACCCTGGACCTCCCAGATCTATCAAGGATTTTAAATGATTTGATCCGTCACTCTCCCCAATGGCCCACTATACCGGCCAAACTACCATCCGATATCCCTAAATTTGATGGCAGACTAGGAGAGAACCCGAACAATCATGTAATGAATTTTCACCTTTGGTGCTCATCCAACTCCTTAATGGATGACTCTATTCGTTTACGCCTTTTTCAATGAACCCTCACAGGTTCTATCGTAAAGTGGTATATAGAATTACCACGAGGTTTCTTTCGTCGACTTCAACACCCTTGCTATGGCTTTCCTCACCCACTACCAGCTATCGATCCACTATGAAACAGGGACCGAGATTTTGAGTTCTTTCAAACAAACCAAAGCCACTCATATCTCCGATCACATTCATGAGTGGCGACGGAGAAGACGTCTCATCAAACTCAAACTTCCCAATCAGTTGTTGGCAGAGTGGTTCACGAAATCATTTGTGAATGACATCGGTCGTGACATCTCCATGGGTGGAGTTGTCACGGAAGAACAGGCCATTAGTTGTGCTCAATACCTTGACCTTGTTTACTAACAAACGGGTACTCTTTATGAATTACTCCTTGATGCGCCTCATCCTTCTACTTCCACCACTTCAACTACTCCTGCTACTTCTCATGCAGCCAACGGTGTGATTGGAACTTTCCATGCCCAACCTCATTCCATCCAAACCTCTAGCAACAACCCCAAACCCATTTATTCTAATGTTCAAAATGCTTCATCTCCTACCCCTCCCACCGGAAAGACTTCTGAGGTAAATGTTGTTCAATCTACCCCCATTGGTAAACAAAAATCCAGAAAGGGAAAGGGTAAGAATAAGGAGGAAAAAAATAATTCACAAGCAGAAAGAACCAAAACACCACCTGTAGACAATAGGAATAAGCGCAAACCCCGATACCCTTGTCTTATCTGTGGTGATGATCACTACACTAAGGATTGTCCACGATGAGTCGAGGTTACGAAGTTCCTTCAAGGAACCACGAAACCACCCACTCCGACCATATTGTCACAACCTTTCCCTTCTCAACAACAATCCCAATTGGTCATTCATGACCAACCTTCCCCCTCCAGTACATCCTATGTCTTAATGTGTACAGTAGATTCAAAGCAAAATTAAATCACACTTACCACTCGAGCCAAATATTATTCGTCCTCCAAAGAGAAGGTTGATGTGATACCTCCTTCGTTGGTCCAACCATCTCCCACGAATCCACCTACCAACGGTCCTCTTCATCTCGAATGACCAAGCCTTGAAACAGTTCTTCACCCTTCTCCACAGGGCATCATTCGGAAATCGGCTTTCAATCCTCATGCCCATGCTGCCCAAAACTACAGTATTGTTGAAGATCTGACCCAAGCACCATCTGCGATGTCAACCCTCAAAGTCCTTCGAAATTTCCATATACAACGAAAGGCACTGTTGAAAGCTATCGGTGGAATCGACCCTATAGATACGAATTTAATAATTTTTGACTTGGAAGATCACATTCCAAGGTTACCCCCTCAACTCACATTCCCAATACAAGTTATTGTCTCCGACAAAAACATTTGTAGAACAGTTATCGATGAGGGTGCCTCAACGTGTGTCATGTCTATTACCTTCTAGAAATCCATCGACTCTCCTCCTTTGACTGAATCCCACAACACACTCAAAGCCTTTAATGGCTCTGGTTTTAAGCCTTATGGTGTCCTCCCTTCATTTTTGATTACGTTAGAAGGAAAAATGGTCCAAGTTGAAGTGGAAGTCTTTGACGCTCCTCTCGATTACAACCTTCAACTTGGTCGTAGCTGGATTGATTCCATGTGCATATTTGTGTCAACTCTTTTCCGTGTCGTGCGTTTCCCACATCAAGGAAAGGTAATTAACGTTGACCAATTAGCCTTCTTTAACTTGGATGCACATACTAGAAACATATTGTTCATTGCCAAAACCCCCTCGGATACGAGAACGTTGGTGTGGGTCTTCTTAAAGACTCCTCATTAATGGGTACCTTCCCCTTCCCACCACTCGATGTTCCACATCCATCTATCACTTCAATCAACATGACCTCCACCTCTATTCACAGAACCCCTATGTCTCACGACCCATGAATGGTACCCAACCCCAACAATCATGTTTGTTACAATGATGAAATGCCTTTGAGTCTGGTCAAATCTACCTATCGGGCCATTCAATTGGCAACCCCTTCTACCCCCTCTCTTGTTGATTTCTCTCCAAATCCTTTACGTGTCATTTTTCCCACGGAAAAGATGATTATGTCTGTTATGGACGACACCCCCTTGGATGATGGACATCATCGTTCCATCCACTTCCTGGAACAACACACCATCGAGAGCTACCAATGGATCTCGACCCCGTCGATCGTTGTCATCATTTCTACTGTTCCTGAGTCTACACACGATGTGTTTTACAAAGGGAACTTAAGTAATATCTCACCCACCATCCCCCTCAAAATATCCATAAAACTTGGAATTGTCGAAAATGTGCATATCGGAGCTTCGTGTTCCCCTGATGAAATTGTCACCTACAAGTCGCTTTTCAAAGAAATTTATGACGTCTTCACATGGAGCTATGAAGAAATGTCGGGTATTGACCCTGACATTGTGATACATGAGATTAAGACATACCCAGATGTTAAACCCATCTGGCAACACCTTCGTCCAGTCCACCCACGTAAAGAGGCCACTATCAAGCTTGAATTCGAGAAACTTCTCGAAGACGGCTCTCACTGAATGGGTTTCCAATCTTGTCCTGATCGATAAGAAACAAGGCACAATCCGAGTGTGCGTTGATTATAGGTATATTAACAAAGCATGTCCTAAAGACAACTTTCCTACCCCCTTCGTCGACCAGATTGTCGACGATTGTGCCGAAAGTGCAATATTTTTTCTGATGGATGGTTTCTCCGGATATAATCAAATCAATATCGTTCCCGTGGACCAACACAAAACCACTTTTATTTGTCCTTAGAGAACTTTTTCCTATCGAAAACTTCCTTTCGGTCTAAAAAACGTTGGCACAACTTTTCAGCGCGCTATGTCTTACGCCGTCCATGATATCAAGCACATCATGCAGCCATATCTAGATGACTTACCCGCTCACTCCATGCGCCATGTAGATCATCCAATACACCTCCGAGCCATTTTCCTTTGATGTCGGTTTTACCATATACACTTGAATCCTCACAAATGCGTTTTTTGTGTAGAATACGGCTGACTTCTAGGATTTATTGTTTCATGTCAAGGGATCATGGTAGATCCTTTGAAGGTCGAGGCAATTCTCAATCTCCCTCATCCTTCTTCGCTTCACCAGTTACAAAGTTTGCAAGGAAAAGAAAACTTTCTTCCTCAATTCATCCCGAATTATGTCAAGATGACTCTTAGATTTACGCGAATACTCAAAAAGGGGTCTGAGTTCATATGGGATACCACTACCAACAAAGATTTCGAAGCTTTGAAACTGTCCCTGAAATGTACCCCACTTCTATTCCCACCTGATTATAGTCATGATTATTTCCTCTACCTCGCAGCCTCAGATTACACCATCGCTATGGTTCTCGTCCAAGAGGATGATTCTCATGATGAACATGTCATCTATTACTTGAGTAGAAGCCTTACGCCTATCGAAACCAATTATTTACATGTTGACAAACTGGCCTTGGTAGCCGTCTAAGTAGTTCAATGTTTCTGGCACTATATCCTCTCTCGCAAGACTATGGTAATTTCTAACTGCAACCCTATGGAGCACATTCTCACACATCAACTGCTAGGGGGAAAATACTCCAAATGGATTGTGATACTCCATGAGTTTGACTTAGAATTTGAACATGCTAAGTCCAAGAAATCCTTTGTTTTTGCCGAGTTGATATGCGACTTTCCCTACTCTGAGATGAAAAATATAGCAACTGATTCATTACCTTTTGAATCCCTTTTCCTGATAAGTTCTGATGATCTTTGGTACAGAGATATCATCATATATCTCCAAACCCAGACTTTTCGGACCAATTTGTCTAGTATTGACCATTGTCAAATATGCTACCAAGCCTATCAGTATATTATCCTTGGTGATACTCTTTATTGTTGTGGGATTGACTCAGTTTTTTTACGCTGCCTCACATTTGACGAAGCTGAGAAAGCCCTAAATGACTGCCATTCTGGAGCTTATGGTGGTCATATGTCTGGGTATGCTACTGCCTAGAAGATCTTGTGAGCAAGGTATTTTTGGCCTTCTTTATTTAACGATTGTATAATTGTCGTCCAAAAATGCCACGCTTGCCAGACCTACAACCATAAAATAGGGTCACATCTTTCTCCTCTTCACCCTATGGTCTCTGTTGGTCCTTTTGTGAAATGGGGTATCAATTTCATGACCTGTCACCCTCACTCGGTCAAGGGGCATGGATACATTATTGTAGCCGTAGAATATTTTACGAAATGGGATGAGGCGATGCTGACATTTGATAACACCGGAAAGACCGCAACATTATTCATATTCGATCACATCATAGCCCGTTTTGGTGTTCCTCAGGCTATCGTCACTGATCATAGTAGTCACTTTAGAAACTTCATGATTTCTGAACTCACTGAAAAGTTGCTTCTTCGCCATGAAAAATCAACACCCTATTACCCACAAGCCAACGACCAAGTCGAAGAAATTAACAAAGTCCTCATTACCATGCTTCGACGAATGATAGGGATTCACAAAACGATTTGGCACATGATGTTGTTTTCAGTATTGTGGGATTACTTGACATCTATTAAGTCTGCTACCAGGTTTACACCATTCCAGTTAGTCTATGGTCTAGAAGCCATCCTGTCGATTGAATGTGAGATACCCTCCCTAAAACTAGTCGTCGAACTCCTCCCAAACACTTATGCTGAAGAATAACATCTGTTGTATCTCATGCGATTAGACAAAACTCGTCGTGATGCCGCCCTAGTCATAAAAGCCCAGAAAAAATGTGTCAAATCCCAATACGACAAACATGTCAAACCTCGCATTTTCTTTGAAGGTGATCCGGTTCTCCTTTATGAAAAATATCAAGATATGCTAGGAGCAGGAAAATTCGAAGCTATGTGGCGAGGTCCTTATATTGTTAGACGAGTTTTGGAGAAAAGAGCTTATGCGTTAGTGGACTATGACGATATCCCTTTGAGTGAACCTAGAAATGGGTTGTACTTAAAGAAGTATTATGCCTGAGATCACATGTGCATGAGCACATGTATTTTATTGTATCATACTTCTTGTGTGTTACTGTAGTATGCGTTTTCGTTATCTAGTCTCTGCCCTCAATCGCTTATGTTACATTGTGTTTGGTTTCTATATGTCGGAGTCTTCACTACCCCACATTGGCTTCGCTAATGGCGCTAGTCGTACTACTTAGAACCTTTCTTCTGCTGCTTGGGCTATTTATGCCCCTACAAAGGAACTTATCACTCTACGAGGTGTGTATCTCAGCTGTGCGACCAACAATATTACATCATATAGCGCCATTATCAAATTGTTAATTGATGTTATTTCGCTCGATATATACCACTTGGTTATACAACTCGATTCGCAGCTAGTAGTACTACAACTAAGTAATGTCTATGCTATACAAAGTCCTACTTTATTATGGGTATATTTACGAATTTGCCTCTTGGAACGTTAATTTGATTATATTGAGTATCAACACATTCCTAGATGTATAAATACATTGACTGATGTATTAGCTAACTATGTATTAGATATACATTTGGGTCATTTATAAACCAATCACATCACATGTATCACAAAACACAATATAAGCCGGTAGAAGCCGTATATATGTATATAACGATCAAAAGTTTTTACAAAAAGTTTCTGTCCAAGGACCAAAATCTCAAAATGTGAAGCTCATAGCTTCTACAAAATAGCGTCATGGGTGATGCTCATGATAACACACAACTGCCCAGGCCACCCTACGAAGCAATCGGCTAATAGACTCTGACACGTCCACAGTGTGGAGCTAATAACGCCTAGGGATCTCCCCAATAGCCATATCTGGAATGTCAACAATCAACCCCTCCAAGTTTTTCTCCACTGCCTCATAGTCTTCGGCATCCCATCGTGCCACTAGAGCCACCTCTTCTCGTCGTTGAATAGGAGATGTTCCTGGAGGTCGATATGGCCCCACATCTGTGTCATCAAAAAGAGATTGTTTGATTAGTTCTTGGACAAACATAAAAACACTTTATATGATAAAAATTACAAAAACATTTAAAAGAACAAAATGTGTACTTCTTACCTAGGTCACCCCACTGAGCATCCTCAGGTAGGGCCAAATCTGGATCCCCTCAGAAGTCCAAACTGGCATATGTGTAGTCATCAATCATCAGCATCTGTGGCCACAACCAGTCGAAAAATGAATCATTGTACTTGATGATAGGCCCAGCTATGTGTCAGGCCATGAGGTTGCACCAACTCAGCATCCCCGGATCCTGTGGGGCCGGTAAACCCAAATCAACCTGTAATATTAGCAATGGGAACCTCTCGAGAAAGAAGAACACAAAAAGTGATCCATACCCAAACTTCTTCAAGTTTCCCCTCCTCCATTTCATCAATTGCCTCTTCATACTGTGGAGAACTGCATCTGCCCAGTTGAAGACTTGTGGCTCTGTGCACTCTATGGCGTATTGGAAGTATCTCTGGAGATCCATGTGTGGAGCTGCACTCCTAGCCATGCATGCTATAGTGAACAAGATGGTTCTCAGGGTCAAGTTTTGGACCCCCCAAATAGAAACCTTGCCCTTGCTTCTTTCTACCTCAGGAACACAATACTGGAAACAATACTCACTCATAGGGAGTCTGCCACCTCGGCTATCGGTCAAGCTAGCATGGTACCCATGTCGTGATAACCCTATTAAAAAATAGATATCCTCAATATCTAGGGTCAATGTGTGGACTCCCACATGAAACAACTGTTGGTCCATGTCCCACATATGAACCAGGTACTCCAACAACCTGATTTGGGCCCTCGTGCCCGGAACCCGGAAGAATTTCAAGAGCCCATAGTCTCAGAGGGCAGAAATGGTACCCGGGTCATTCCTGGCAATGGCATCCTCCTCCTCATGTTCTCTTTCTTGGTACTCCAACATCATGATGGTCAAATGCCTGCACAAGAACCATAAGAGAAAGGTCAGCAGCTTATTTCAAACCTTAGCATAATTTTTATTGAGAAAAAATAAATTGAATTTTCATTGTTCGGCCCCCGCAGGTTCCCCTTTAGCACACTGAGAGATTCTCGTAGGTTCCCTTAAATCCACCTACAATAATCATAGATCCTCGCAGGTCCCGCATGGCTAGCCTGTGAGAATGCTTGGGCGCAAGTTTTGGTCCTAAAATGAACCCAAAACCTTGAAAATTGCCAATAAAAACTAAAACTAAACCATGGAAAAGGTAGAAGATCAAGAGCTTACCTCGTTGGCAGAGACGGTTCATGAAATGGTTGCTTGTGCCTCCCACGATCGAGCAACAAAATTTGGGGAAAAATGAGGTGTATTGGGCAAAGTTCTTGGAAAAATCACAATGAAAATGGTAAAATCCCTTTTTACCCATATTTACTCACTTTTTACCATTTTTGTTGATGTTTATATTGTTTTGTCCATAAGACCTAATTCCTAATAGTCCTATGGGTGTGATTTTTTGCAAATATAGCAACTTCGAAGTCCACACGAGGGAGTACGGATGTTTTTTATTTTTCGTCGCATGTACGACTTATTTTTATGGTTTTTAGAAAAACCTCGAGCTCAGTATTTGTTTGTTCTTGCACTTGAAAATACATGAAAACATAACCGAGTATACTTTTCTCATCTTTTCGTACTAGTCATGGTAACAAAAAAATGTCGAACGCAAAGGAGTATCCTTTAAGCTCTTTTCACACTCCATAAAAATGAAAAGATCACTGAGCGACCTTGTTCTATTCAAGCTCGTAAAAGTATCTAAACAAAACTTTCAATGGGCAATAGTTTATCACTTTTTCAGTCCTGTCGAACTATTTTACAAAAAAGGAACTAAGAGAGTTCTCTTTAAGTGTTTTTCAGACACTCAAAACATGAAAAACCCCTGAGTTTTCTATCTTTGGACTCGTTAAACAAACATTGAAAGACCCATAATGGGACCAAGCCACTCCTTCCTAGGGTTCATTAAACATACTCTGAGGGACTCGTCTGAAGGATGAGCTTACATCAACAAGCATATGTTATCTTCCTCAAGCTTGCGTAAAAATAAAGAGGTACTCACTAGAAATGGTGGGGGAAATTTTGGGAAAAGGATGTGTTTTTGTATTCATATTAATGGCAGTAAGCGTCGCTCTTGAACATGACATCCCCTGTTCATTATTTGAAGCCAGTTTGGGAAATCCATTTGTCTCTCATTCAACTTGCTACAAGGTCATATCTTGGGTCATCTCTGAGTCAGTGTTGCCAAGTCCTTGGTCATGTCATTCATATGTTCAAGAGAAGTTAATCCAAACCCTCTATTGAGTCGGCCATCTACACTTGTCCATTCTTACCATGTCGACCTTCCCTATGTCTATTTCAACCTATATTCATACTCTGTTTCACCTTCAAAATCTGTTACATATTTCATGTCATTGATGGGGGATACACCAAGGCCCCTCTGTGATGAGTCTTGTTCCGTCGATTCCAACTCATTATCTGGAAAGAAGACTTAGAAATTATTTGGTACCTTGGAACTTTCATGCATCAATGGCAGGTTTCCTCACTTTCGACAGTGGGTTTTCATTATTGACCCCTGATTGGGAGGTTCCATCAAATGTTCGACCTCAGCTCATTTATTCACATTCGTTGGATTGTACTAGTGTATCTTGGGAGTCATTGACATTAATGGTGATTTCCCTCGCACTTGTTAACGGTTTCATCAATGACCGGTAATCAAGTGGTTTCTACCATGTTTGACTTCAGCGCATGTAATCACATGGCTAGATTCATACTTTCAAGTGGCAGGATTGAAGACCCTGGGTCTCATCTTTTTGATCCAGGATGTGATGGAGTATGTATGATTTGCATCGACACATAGATCCACTTTGTATGTCATGTGGCTATTTTGTCTTAATTTGAGTCTTCTCTCATAGATCCATAGTGTATTCCTGGGGGCTATGCAACATTTTGACGGCATGGATCCATGGTGTATGATTAGTGGCCATGACCTAAGTTCATGATGTCATCCGTCTGTGATCTGAGTATGGGAATGCCTACCTCAGAACTGGTATTATATTCTGCAGATGCTTGGTTGTTTCCAGGTTTCTGATTAGGTGCACTCATGGTTTCTGACACACACACGCAATTTATAAAGTATTTCGGCCGTCACAGATTTCGGCCTCATACTTTGGGGGGAATTCTGTTACACATGATTTTGGTCACTTTGGTGATGTCTCAATAGTGATGTATTCAGGGTCCCAACAAGGACTTTTTGCCTGAGAAAAGTGGCTCTTGTCTCCTTCCAAAAACATATTTTTAAGATGATTTTGCAGACTGACTATGATCTAGGGTGCGATAATCCTTCATTCTCGCAGGCCACCCACACTTAGGGTGTGAACTTCTCACAGTCTTCTCCATACACAGGGTGTGAACATGCTTTTAAGCTTGGAAAGGAGAAGAGGTATCGAGGGTTCTAGAAGTGAATCTTCTAGAAAATGAGTTGGCATTCGCATGGTTTTCATTCTACTAACTTCTCAGATTTTATGGGATCATCCTCATCCATGTAATTTCTCTCCTTCTCCCATATATTCAAAGGTTTCTCATGGAAAAGGTTAAACAATATTGAATGAAGAATTGGTGAAAGAATTGTGTGAAGAACCTTGGTTGGACATAAGCTTGAAGACTCCATTTGGTCTATCAAGAGGAATTGGATATTCTTCATGCAAGTACAGAGTAATTGTGTCTGTTGGAACCAAGGGTCACTGAAAGGAATCTTGCAACATCAAGGAAATCAGGTTGTATCTTCTACTTTCAATTAATATGATACAGCGGCATGTCCCTTTCCCATAAAGTCATTCTTACTTTATTGTGTAATTCCTTGATCATATGCATAAGTTGACGTTGAATATACTTTGCTATCTTCACTTTGGTTGGTTTGTGTTGTCTTGGAGTTGACTTCACGAGAGCACCAGAGCAAAGCGGGAACAACAAAGACCTAAGGAAGCGATATAAAGGTATGTCACTTATTCCTTCCTGTTAGTAGATTCAATGATTACAACTTAGGCAAAGAGTCATGTCCTGTCCTGTTTTTTTCTAGATCCAGGTGGATCTAGGGAGATATGTTAGTGTCCACACCTACTGATTAGTTTGATAACAACTCAAAAGAGATAACATGAAACTTTATAAAGGGAGTGAAAGGAGTGCACAATCACTCAATGGAGAGAAAAAATTGAGAACAAACCTGTGCAAGGTGTGCATTGGGCTCACACTTAGTTGGAGTGCTGGAGAGTCTAAGTCTGGAGAGTGAAAGGAGTGCATGAAAATTTCTCAAGAAACTCCAAAATTATCAAGGTGAAAAGGCACCAGAGGTGCACAGGAGTGACCTAGAAAACTTTATAAGTCTTAAGTGGTAAATTGTTTGGAGGAGTGAAAGAGAAGGAAAAGAGGTTCAAATTTCCTCACTTGGTTAAGATTAGGAAGGATAGTGGCCAAGATACTTTGAAAAAAGAGAATTTTTATCAGTTTGGAGGATGAGAAGATGAAATCCACTCATGGAGAAACCAATCCTTTCTTATCCACTAGATCTGGGAAAGCAACATGCGATTTATGATCGGAATTCCTTCGAACTTTGCGATTTCAGTAAATTTCATTAGAGGAGGACACAAGAGTCGAAACCCATGAAGTTTCAAAGTCAAAAACTCATCTGGAGTGTTGATTCTGGTGGAAACATGTTAGTGGATCATCGAGTCTGGAATACCATCCATCAGGGAGAAAGGGGACATGATTGTGAAGGGTTGACAAGTCCTTGAAGCCCCGAAGAATGGAGTAGATCCACATCATTGATAAACAGGAGACGTGTAGCAATAGATCTCAAAATTTAGAGATTCAACACTTCAGAGGATCTGTAAAGTGGTGCTTCGAAAAGTCCCAAATATCGGAGCTGTGAAGTGGATGTTCATCCATTGATCCATTGATGTACCAGAACCATCCAATATGGTTTGGATTTTGGTTCTTTGGGAGCATAAAGTGTTTGAGTTGATAGGACTGTCGAAGCATGAAGTCTCGAAATGTTTGGGGATTTGATGTTTAACCCATGGGTTTTGGCCCACGGTCCCTTGTAGGACTTGCCAATTCTCAGGGACCCCCCCCCCAAAAGAATATTTTTCATTTGGGAAGAAGGACTTAGGACTCATGTACTTGGTTTTGAGGGCTCAGACATAGCCTGCAAGTTAATCCAGCACTTGAAGTCAAATGATCCTAGACCGGGACGTCGCGCAGATCCCAGAGGGTGGGTGGGGGTTTGCATCAAGTGGTATCAGAGCTTGAATTAAGCTTTGTGAAGAAAAACTTGGAACCTTGCTGCCAAGAAGATACGGGGATAGAACTCTAGCAAATCCAGCAATGGAGGAAGAGGTGAGGCAACTCCATGTGAGACTAGACACCATGGAGACAACATAGAGGATAAAACATGATCTTGGTGACATCAAAAAGGCTGAGAGTGAAGAAGCAGAAGAAGAAGGAGCTAGAGGAGAATAAGTTGTAGAAGGACGATTGTTGAGGGTTGTTGTCAAAATGGGAGCTCAAGAAAAAATACAAGTCCCAATGTATGAAGGCAACTTAGATGTTGAAGAGTTGTTGGATTGGATAAGTTATATGGAAAAGTACTTTGATTATGAGGAGATCGATGATGAAAATAAGGTGAAGCATGATGTTAACATATTGAAGGGACATGCAGTGCTATGGTGGGATGAATTGCAAGCTAAGAGAAGATGAAAAGGTAAGTCCAAAATCAAAATTTGGGATAGAATGATAGCTAAATTAAAAGATAAATGAATACCCAAAGACTATGAGATAAATATATTCAGGAAATTATAGAACATAAGATAGAAGGGCTTTGTCAGTGAAGGAGTACACTAAAGAACTTTACAGGCTGAACATCAGAGTAGGGCATCGAGAGAATGATGAAGAAAAAATTTCCAGGTATATAAATGGCCCGACGTATGAGATTCAAGATGAAATCAACATGATGATAGTAAGAACTGTAGAGGATGCTTATCATATGGTACTAAAAGAGGAGGAAAATTTGGCCAGTAATCAAAGCTAGTGAAACAAAGGGAAAACTCCAAGAAGAGGCAGAGGAATTTCCCAAGAAAAGTTCCATAAAACCAAATATGAAGCTGAAAAGTATCATAGCCATATAGAAAAAGGAGGAAGTTGTAGAGGGGGACACTATTGTGAAGGAAACTATTTTTCTCGAGGAAGAGGAAGAGGTAGTGGAGGAGAAGTGAAATGTTATACATGTGGAAAGATAGGGCATATGTCACTGGAATTCCCTGAGAAGAAGAAATATGGAGAATGTTAAGTACCAAACCAAATCTGCAAATATACTTCAATAATACCAAGAATAAACCATAAACCATTCACCATAACATGAACACAAGAAATAGAGAAAACCCTTGA
>SNQJ01S0063681.1:0-11267 GCA_010110895.2 Picea sitchensis | reverse complement strand
CTTCTTTTCCCTCCATGCCTTATGTCTGATCTACCATTTTTTTTATTGATATATGACTCCTCCATTGGCCTACCACATCGGTTACGCTGACGGAGCTAGCCGTTGGACATAGAATCTCGCTTCGGCCTCTTGGGCCCTCTATACCCCCTCACATGAACTGATTCACTCTAGCGACATATGTTTGGGATCAACAACCAACAACCAAGAAGAATACACCTCCTTCATTTTCCTCCTTATCGAGGCCAGTCACCGCCATATTCGTCACCTTAGCGTCTTATTAGATTCCCATCTTGTCTTTCGACAGATCAATAATGTGTACTATGTCCGCAATCCTTGCCTCTTCCACAAATACCCGCAATTTAGACTCTTATCTCGATATTTTGATTCAATAAAATTTACACATATTCCATGAAAATTCAATCAAATAGTAGATAATATGGATAACCTAGTGTTATATTGGCATTTATGACATCAATACCCCATTACACATACATAAATCATCAAAAGTTTGTCACAGTATATAGATTAGACATGATAAAAAGCATCACAAAACATCATAACATGTGAACATCACAGAGATCATAAACATGTATATCCATATATATATATATATATATATATATATAATGATCATTGTATCATCAATGTTTACAAAAAATAGTACAAAATGTACATCACCCATAGGCCGGTGAGCCCCCTCATCCCTATAGGTACAAAATAGGTGTCACGCTACCCTTTACAAAATGGGTTCACAGGCCTATATAAATACAAAAAATATATACAATAAGAGCACTCATGGTGCCTCTATAGAGCCACCACTAGGTCCTCCATCTGGAGAAGGTGCCCCACCAGCTAAGGGTCCTCCAGGTCCAGGGGGTAGTCACCCATTCATAGTTTCCCCCACTACAACTGCTCTATGGATCAGAGTCCGCAGCTCCGCCAGAAGGCCCACACACTGCTCCAAGACTCCCTCATCCTAGACCTGAGTCGACATGCCCACGGGCACTCCCTGTAGCACCACCTCCAACCATCGGTGGAAATCCTCAAGCAACCAGTCGGCCTCTCCCTGAGGCACATTTGACGGCCCTACACCGGGGTCATCAAATCTATGTCTCCTACCAACTCTCGCATCATCGTTTGGCCTCGCACCAACCCCGTCCTACTAATCCTCAACTTACCACCACTGATTCGTTGAGTAGTTAAGGATATATATATCCTCATGATCACCACTATGATGCAACGATGCATGAGTGCATCCATCGCCCAAATCTGCACGACTGAACCTAACATAAAGTAAGTCACCGAACAATACATCCGCGCCAAGTCTACCAAGTGTGCCTCCTTTGGAAACTAGGGCTTAGCAGGAGGGGACCTCCCCCGAAAAGGGAGCCCAGTGAAGAAATAGACATCATCCATTGCAGATAATTTCAGTTGCTCCCCCCTCACAATGAAAAACTGCGGCTCAATGCTCCACATGGAAATCAAAAACTGCAACAGGTACTCCTGTGCCTGTAGAAGTGGGCAGTCAAAAAACTTTAGCAACCCACAGGCTGCCAAAGGTCCTCAAACACCTGGCTCATCCCTCACTGCCTCCCTAAGACACACCCAGTCCCTCTCCCTCCATTGGACTTGCATCCCACACTGATCACCTACATTCACACAAACAACACTTGATCAGCCATCACAATTCATAAAATGAAAAACTTCCAAAAAGAAAAGTTTTTTCAAAACCCCCCAGCTATGCCTCATGTGCACGGTTATTACCCCCCACAGGCGTGCACATATGTGCACATGTTCTTCACACATTTTCACATCAATGTGAAACTATCAAAGAAACAAATGTGCATTTGTCACACCCACAGAAGCGCATTCAGGCGCACTTGTTCACTACACATCTGCGCATTGGTGTGCAACTGTCAGAGAAACAGTCGTGCACCATGCACAGTTGTATTTCAAATAGGCGTGCATCCAATGCGCACCTACTTTCCTCACTCACGCACCCCCATGCATGTCTATCATCTTTACAGCTGTGCACCCTAGCACGGGTATCCTTTGATTGTCCGTGCACTGGGGGGCCCACCCTCACAAAATCCCACAATATGGCCATTTGTACGACCCTACACAGAAAAGAAACCCTAACTACTATGCAGGAGGATGAGACCACTAACCTAGATCTTGCAAATACTGGATCGGCTAGCTCAAACTCCCAGAATCTCCAAATCTCCTATGAAAACCTCTCGTCAACTCACCATGGCAGTAGGTACAAATGAGGTGGCATTCTGGACCCTATAACTATATATAGTCCCTTTTGCCAAACTTCCATGATCAGTTAGGGAGCTCAGAGTCTTTTTTTTCTGATCCATCTCTGGCCACGAGATCAAGATCCTGCCACCTACATAGTCACATTCCTTGGGTCATCATCCATCCTCAGCCCTGGGGGAGCATTTTTCTCACATCATGCCCAGGTACGCATGCTCATGTTCAAAATTATCGAATAACTATTATATGTTCTTTATCTTCAGATATTGTTCACGTTGGGTATTCAGTTTTCATGTGTGAAGGTACTTGGTCATCACACACCATTGCAGCCTCCTCAGGTATATTATGAGTACTGGCATGTAATCATTCCCTATGAATATCAATTACATCTCCCAGTCAAACCCTCCGACGTTTTCATGTAGGATCCTCACATCCAGCTCTGCAGTACTATCACCTTCACTACATTTCAAGTACTGTCACCTAATAACACTCTCCCTTACATGAGTTGTCGCATTCATAGTCCCCTTTGGCACTTTGACACTCATGTTGTTTCACCCCCTAGGGATGGGAGTCTCGATAGTCTTACGCATGTTCGAGAATCAGCCACATACTCCTTCTCCTCATTATGCTAGCTTTCCCAATGGACTCCCAAGATATCTCTTCATGGTTCTCATTTGATTGTGCCTCCACGATATCATTAACCCTCCATTTCATCCACAATCAGTTCTCCCATCTGTAGATTTCCCTCCATTCATTTAACTCATACAAAAACGCACCCATGGGGCCTCCACCAGTTCTCCAGACAACTTGCGCCCTCATAGGCCAAGCCATCTTGCATTAGGACACATGTTTCTGTATCTGCACACTTATCCAAAATTATTCTTTATTCATTTGGTAATTGTACAAAGCCTTTATTTCCATCATTTACATAGTTTTTTTTTTGTCGCCTTTAGTGACCTTATTTTTCGGCAAAGAAACCCTTTTTGCCCTTGGTTGGGGCATTCCTTACCTTCTTGACGTCATCCATACAAACCCCAAGTATCCCACAGTCCATAGACCTATGACCTCTGAGTTTAGTCCACTTTGTCACGCCTCTGGCACAATTTAACCCACGTCCAGTCATCCCCTTGATGTTAGATCCAATTTCACAGTTGTTGCCACTCATATATCCCCAACCAAGGGAAGTCTTGAGTCTCACCGCATCTTGATTTCATCCATGTACCTCATCAGTTCTTGATCTCATCAAGTAGATTTCATTAACCCCTTTTCTTCTTGGAGTCATGTTTCCTTTTTTGTCGACATTAGCACAGTTTCCATAAGGGTGACAGTATCTTGACTCTCATTACCTTTACAATGAGGAGCCTCGGATGACACAGAGAGAACCATCATTACTATATGATGTCTTTGACCCCCTTAACATTCAACTTCAACACAATCTCATGTTATGGTGGGTCCTATGCTATTATTGTAGTTTTTTAATACTACTCGAAGACCTATAAATTTGTTGGGCCATCAATGCCCATGATCCACCGTCACTTCTTACAAGTGTCATTGCCTCTTTTCAGAATATTTTCACTATTAGAATTGTCATCTTCCATCATCAAACCACCCCGGAGGGCGCTGCAGTTATCTACATCAGCATACATCTTCAGTTAATGTCTTACATTTTTTGAGTTACATGACACGAGCATGGGGCATGCCCACCTCGTTTGTACACAGATTTTGTTTTTCCACACCTAGAGAAAGGTTTGGGTCCCACAGTTTCCCCTCTCCTTACAATGGATCATTCTTACAGTTCCTATGAACACTCTTTCTTACAATGGTACTCTCAGTATAAGAAACATTGATGTATTTCAGCTATACATATGCTCCTAACCTCATACATCAGGGGGCATATGTTATCACTAAAATTTCATCCGTAAATGGTTACAGGAATCTAGCATCTCCAAACACCTATTAGTTCACCCACAACTTCAAAAATTCATTTCCAAAAGGCACAAACTATACAACTAGTTAAAAAATTAACACGCACAGAAGAACTACAGGAAGCACGCACACATGTGCAGGTCAAAAATGTCATAAAAGTGCACATGCACCCATGGTGCGACTGTGTACGATAAAAGATGCACATTCCTGAGAATGGCGCATTTATAGTTCTTTTTGGCCCCTCACCCACTTCTGGTTCATCTTCCAAGTTGATTTGACCCTCAAATCCGAGTTGAATTCAAGTGGGGGGCTGGTCAAAGACCTAAGGGTTCCCTAAAGGGCCCCTTGTTCACACTAAAGACCAGTTGGATAATGCCTCAAATATTTTCTATAAAAAGAGGCCAGGGGTGCACTATGAATTCAATAATCTCATTGTATTGTTATGCTGCCTCTATTCTCCTACAAGGAACCTCTTTCCTTCTTGGAGCATACTAGCATCGTTTCATTAAGCTATTCACCTCACCTCTTGAGGGAATAAGCTTGGATTTCTTCACCATTTCCTTTCTAGTTTTCCATTTGTAGGAAGAGATCTCACATAGGGGACTCAAGATCCCTCCCTTGGAGGAAGAGGGGATCCATAAGTCCCCCTTTTTCCTTGGAGTTTTCCCACTAATACAATCTATCCATTGGTGGCATGAATATTGGTCAATTGTTTGATAATTTTGGTTATAATTTCCTTATGCATTGTAGTTTTGTTTCTTTTGTTATTGTTATCTTAGTTGTTTGTTTATTTCATGTGATTGAGTCATTTGACTCATACACTAACTTCTGTCCTATTCAGCTGACCCAACTGGACTTGCAAGTGTCCCTCTTTTTCTCATCCAAGTGGTGAAAAGGATACAACACCTTGTTATGAAAGCAGTCTTACTGATGTCTTCTTTTGTAATTCTCACCTGATAAAAACCATACCTAAGATAAATCTTGGAGAATATTTTTGCATTCTTCAACTGATCAAATAGGTCAACGATCCTTGGAAAAGGATACTTATTCTTCACAATTACCTTGTTCAACTGCCTGAAGTCCATGCAAAGTCTCAATGTTCCATCCTTCTTCTTTACAAATAAAATTGGGGCACCCCAAGGTGACACACTTGGGCATATATACTCCTTTTGTGGAATCTCCTCAAGCTGCATGTGAAACTCCTTCAGTTCCGGTGTACTCATCCTGTAAGGATTCTTGGACACTGGAGCTGCTCCAGGCATCAAATTTATAGAGAAATAAAAATCTCTTTTAGGAGGTAATCCTAGTATTTCTTTGAATACATCCTCAAAAAATTTTAAGACTGCATAATCCTCAATATTGGACACTCTATACTTAAGTGTCTCTTCCATTAGAGCTGCAAAATTTTGACACCCTTTCATGTAACTTTTCTTCAGCTACATTGTTGATATTTCTTTGATATTTATTGCTCTGGGAATTCCCTATATTGTCCTTGGGCTCCCTTCCCCATCCAGGAAAGTAAATTCCTTGCTATGACAGTCTAGGATGGCATGGTTTGGGTCTAACAAATCCATCCCAATTAGGTAGTCATAGGAACCTAAATGAAAGATATTCAAATCTGCCTTGGTGTTCAATCCATTCATGTCTATTGGACATAACTTAACCACATTATTTACTTTTCTTTTGGCTCTAGTAGCCAACTGCACCAACCAATATTTTCCATGCTTTCTTCTTGGTAATTGAAATTTTTCCACCACCTTAGGATCTATATAACTATGACTAGCTCCTAAATAAATTAAAATTGCAATGGTTTGGTTATTGATCATACCTTCCATTTCAATCATGTGATATTGAAACTATGCTTGCTTGTTGTCCAGGGTTGCATAGATCCTTAGTACACTTATGCCCATGTACTCCATTGTTTTAGCTTGTTGTACATTGTGAACATCTCTCACCTTTTCACATATGTGAGGAGAATCTCTATACATATGATCTCCTTTACAACCCCAACATTGAATAGGTGGTTGCCTTTTCCATTGCCCCCCTGTCTCAATTGTTTTGGGTTCTCTAGAAGTTGGTTGTCCTTGAGGATTGTTTCTGAAGAATGGTGGCTTATTCCCTTTCTTCCTCTGTTCCATATTGAACTTCTTCTTGTCTTCCCAAGATATTTGGAAAGTTGACTTTCTTTTATACTGATCATATAGGGATTTAGCTCGCCTTATGGTCTCCTCCAAATTCTTGGGATCATCATATTGAATCTTATCACTGATGAAAAATGGAAACCCACTCAAATACCTATGAATCTTAACTGTCTCATCCTTGATGAAGGAGAAATATTTTAACATTTCTAAAAACCTTCTTTCATATTCATCAATGGTCATACTTCCTAGCTTAAGTTCAAAGAACTCCTTCATTTTCTTGTCATAATATATCTTAGTCAAGTATTTATTTTCAAAATACTTCTTGAATTCCTTTCAAGTAACATTTTTCTCTTTAATTTGTTTCACTTGCACAAGTTGATCCCACCACATGGATGCCTTTCTCTTAAGTCGATAGATAGAAATTCTTCCTTCTGCATGTGAAGAGTAATTATGCAATTGGAAATATTTTATCATGCCTAGCAGCCATGTCTCTACATCCTCATCCTTCTTTTGTTAACCATCAAATGTATGAGGTTTGATTTTGTTCATTTATCCTTTCATTTCATCTACCCTAGACCTCTTCTTATGGTTCCTAACAAGGGAAGGACTTTAGATACTATGTTATCTCCTAGAGGAATTCCTTGGGGAGTGGTGGTGATGTCTTCTAGCACTTCTTGATCTTCCTTTCTCCTCAGGAGACCTATGAATTCCTGATTTGCTTGAGCCATTATCCTTATCCAATTTCTTTTCAATTAGGTCGAAGCTCTACATTAACCTCATATTGAAGTCCTCCTATTTCTCCTTGGATTTCGTAATCCTTTCATTATCATATTTATTCCTTTGGACATATTTCTACAAATTTCTAATGGTCTCTACCATATTCATGTATTCATCCTTTCCTTCTCCATGTCCATTGGAGTTTGTTCCTTCAATACCCAAATGGATATCCACCCCTCTGATCTCATCTTCATGAATGTAATCCCCTTGTGTATCTTCCATTCCTATACACTATATGTTGATCCTGATCTGATCTAGTTGTTGTTAACTCTACAAAAATGTGCAGCCAACAGAAATTTATTAGGCTAACTTCTTTCAACAATTTCATGAAAATATGAACAATTATGGTTCAATAATATATCAGACTTGTTTCTTCTGATTTTTTGAGAAATTTTCTTATCATCTCAATTTCTGGGTGATAAGTTATGTTCTACTGTCCAAGATCTTTCCAATGACTACTCCCTTGCTCAATTTTGAGTCTTGAGCTGAAAGTTATGGATATTTGAACAATTGTGCTTCTTGGGAGGTAATTCTTGTATAGTTCTTCCTTTTTCCAAGAGCCAAATTTATCTTAGATCCCTGTTGGATCCTCTCATTAGGTTTAAAATCCTTCCTTACTTATTTAAGTGTAGGTCTGTACAACTTGGAAACCCACAGGATCCTTTTTTAGGCCTCTTTTTGTCCTTAAAACAATTTTCGGGCATTAGACCTTTTCTTCATCCCCAAGTCTCATGTGACCACATGTTGTGACCAAGCACTTAAATTAAAGGCGCTTATGCAGAGCTTCGGGGATTTGGGAATCCAAAACTTCAGGCTTCAGGAGATATTCTAACTTAACACCTTAATTCTCCCATATGTCGAACCGACGAACTCTTGCACGGTACTTTTTTGGAGCTTCAAGGTTTCGCTGCTCCGAATATTTAGAGGTTTTACCTTCATCAAGCTACGTTTCCTCCAAAAGATGAAATGGAAAACACCCAATGAGCTCTTTGGGGCTTCACACTTTGGAGGTTCTTGCAACAACATGCATGCATTTCCCCGAATGTCAAATTGGAAAACTCCCGCATAATATCTTCAACAATCACACACCAGAGGGGTGCTACATGGCAAAAATGTAGAGACGACATGTGGCCCATCTTACGGGTGACACATGTCAAGTTCTAACTAACACAAAATGTCTTTGAAAAGAACAAAACTAGATGACACATGGAAAAGCATCAAGTGTGTCCATGTAACCCTAGGTGACATCAGCATACCATGTCACTCTGGTGCTTCGTGACTTCGAAACTCTGGGCTTCAGAGGGTTCTTCTACAACACCCTTCAAAACTTTCAAACGTCGAATTTATGAATAGTTCCATGTCACACTAGGTTTTGTCATCATGCCACGTCACTCCAGCATTCTCTGAATTCGACACTTCGAGCTTTGGAATATTTTACACCCACATACTTGATACGAATTCCAAACTTCCAAACAATTGTTCCCTTGAGCTTCGGGATTTCGAACATCCGGAACTTCAGAATACTTCTCATCTGCACACTTTAAAAATATTGATCCTCAAGCTTCTGAACTCCCAATCAGGTCTATGTCACTCCAGGTGATGTCATTATGTCATGTCACTTTGACACTCTGGGGTTTTGGAACTCTGGGCTTCGAAGGATCTTCCCACACAACACTTCAAGTTCCCCGAACGTCGAAGTGGAAAAACCTTGAAGGTTTCAAGAATCAATGGTCCACACTCTAAGCTGAGAACAATGGTTGAGAGGAGCTCTAGAAATCCGAGCTTTGGAGGATTTCTGAACACCACACAACATTTCCCCCTAACGTCGAATTTCCAAACAAGTTTTCCCCGAAGCTTCGGTACTTCGGGGCTCCGAGACTTTGAAAATTTGGGATTTGGAGGATTTCGCTATTGAACACCACCCTACCCCCAAACTGTCGGATGCCAAAATTTTGAACACCTGCTAATCCTCACACATGTGTCCCTGAACATAAACGGTCTGGATTAGTTCCGGACTTCAAGAATTTGGGGAAAAATCCACTCCTTGCATCCACAACTGATTTCCCTGAAGGCCTAACTGTCGAACCACTTGGGGTATCCAATAGTCTACCTTCTCCCAAACGATCTACGATGTAGATTTACTCCAGGACTTCGGAATTCAAGGATTTTTCCTCCTTTTCATCAAAGACTTGAACATTGTCAAACCAACAAAGTTTGAAGGACTTGAAGGGTTAACCACCGTGCTACTTCTCTAGATCTGACGATTGTGAAGGATTTGGCCCCCTCTTGAACAGATCTCGTCTGTTCTTCTTCTCCCAAAGAAGGACTTCTATTTTCTGAGTTTGGTACTTACAAAGTTTTCCTGCGCACTCCTTGCACTTCAAATTTGACCCATCCCAAGTCTGATTTTGCTTGACAGATATTAATTCAGAAAAGTTCACCACTTTGGCCAATTTCCTCCAATTTTCCAAGAACGTAATCTACAGAATTGGGGATTTTTTCCCAATTCCATTTAAGTGACTCAAATAAAATTCCTCGGCCCATCCAATATTAGTGTTGAAAACTGGAGCTTTGATACCATATTGTAGCATGCTCAACCTATCAGGGCCCGGGCCACGCTGCCACTGAAACTACTCAAGTTTTGCTATGATATGTAACATACCTAGCCATAGACTGGTAGGGCTATGCCACACAAAAACTCTTTGCAAAAATTTAATACATATAAAATTAAAATAGAAAAAATAAATTATGTTGATATACAATTCATGCAGAAATAACAATAATCCTGAAACATACAACATACACATGCAATACTCATAAATGTAACACATGTATAATTATACAGTATGTAAATTAACACAAAATTGATACTTATCTTTTATAGAAGACCACCAACTGCATGAAAACCTTCCACGAACCTCCCAGCCTTAGACCACATTGCTCATTACTCTCTCTAGTGGGTTACCCCCGAGTTGGGACTAAACTCCACCTGGGTAAAGGGGTTCCTAGGCTAGGTTGAGGCAAGAGAAAGTTACAGAGTATGTAGGAAGGATTTCATCCTAGGATCCAAATAACACTAACAACCTACAACCTCTCATTCCCCACATTCCAATCCCACCCAAGGAAGTGTGCCCCTTCTCTGCTCAACAGTCCTTCAACCACCCTACTTTCCTTCTAGGGATTTAGCAACAGGCTGAACAGGAATTCTCAGAGCACTATAGTTGTAGTAGGAATCCCTTAGGAAATCACCTTCCCATAAAATTCTCTCACCTGGAGAGTGTTTCTCACAGGCCTTACAACCTGCTTCTTCAATCCCATTAGCCTAGCAACTCGCTTCTTCAATCCAACTCACTAGTCAACCAGGTACAATCTCAGGTGAAGGAAGCAATATAAAACATGTATGGAATAGGTGATGGTAGTAGCCATGCTCAGACTTGGAACTGTTTTGGAAGAAACAACAATTAGGTAGGGAATAGTATGGATCATGAAAGTATATATATGTTGTGCGTAACAGGAAATGTACGTGATCACTGCTCAAGAGTGCGGTGTAGGTTCCACAGGTGTGCTCGTCATCTAGAGGTGGACTGATGGTGTCGATGGCTCAGTGTGATCTAGATTTAGGAGAGGAATGAACTGATTAAAACAATGAGTACAATAAACACAAAGATAGGAAGAATAACACAAATATCCAGTGAACAATATCTTCTATTAAATAATGAAATAGGTTGAAACTATAAAACTGCAAAATTGAAACTTGCTCGAATGGTGGTAGTTATCTCTAAGAAGAGATGTGGATTCTACGTGCATCCATATGAGTAAAATGGATTACAATGAGGCTCCATAAGCCCTTTTCATATTACTCATGAATTCCAAAACCCTAGACATCCAAAAACCTAACCCTAGAAGGTGAAACACCAAACACCATGTGGGCCCTGTGGGTAAGTTGGTGTAATTTGGTACCTCAACTTCCTAGGTTCATAAATTTTTCCTACAACCTCCTTTTTAGGCGTGTGATGTCCCATTGGAAATTTATTTCAGAGAACTACACATTCTTCCATCAGACTCTGACTTCGTCTACAGTCTGGCTTTGGCGGGTCAAGAAAAAAACGTTTAGGGCCCCAAAACAGCCCTGGAAGTACAACAATATGTGTTGACATGAAAACA